>JAGFPH010000143.1:976639-993609 GCA_018207615.1 Philaenus spumarius
ATAGCAACCAACTTATTTAGAATCGGTTTAGTATCCTTCACAACCAACAGCTTTTTTTAAGGTTAGATTAACAAACTAAAAGCGAACAAACAAAAATCAACGAAAAATGCTTACTCTATTTTAATTCAATTCAAACATCTGTCGTTACATAATATAAATAAAACAGCTGATTTGGAACAAAAAGTTAATATAATTTTGGGTTAGGCCTACAATGAATCAAAACACGTTTACCTTCAACCAATTCGGCAAAATTAGAATCACGTAATTTTATTCTTCACAACTAACAATTTCTTTAGATTTGGTTTAAAAATCAAAAGGATTACTGTATTATATGTAAAACATCTGGTGTTACATATTATATTGTTCACTTCAGTTAGTAATATCAAAATTATGTAGGTAGTTTGAAATGTTGATTATTGATTATTTAAATATTAATGGTGAAATTACAACGCATGCCCCCATTTCGAATTAGTTGGGTGGTCATGTCTATTTTGACCTCTTTCATTAGCTATGTATATGAAAAAAGGAATTTCCGAATAAATATCACATTGTACAATAATCTACTTGCATTGGCTTCATCATGGGTCCCCACCGGGGTTGGTGATGCAGCGAAGCCTCTAGTAATTAAGGAATTTTTATATATATTTTTTAAATTGTAGCTGTAGTCCTTTCAGAAGTGTAGGCATTGGTTTTTTAGCAACATTTTTGGAACTACAGTATCTTAAAAACTAAAAAAATTATAATCTAACCTATTCTTTTAAAAATATTGTTGATGTCCTTAATTTAAACCATATCAAACGATACCAATCACAACAGTAGCATGAAATATTTATTTATGGGGTATCCAACCCCCTCCCCCCCATAAAATTCATAGTGATTTTTTTGAGTTATGAATAAATATTGAGTTTGACTTGATAGGATAAAACTTGAACACAGAATCTCAGAAATAATATGTTTATTGCGTTTCTAAGACAATATCGCCATTTTCAAGGATGCACAAGAGAATAATCAATGTGTAACTAAAGATGGTGATGAACGCATTTGAGGAAATGAAGGAATTATTTGTGAGAATCTGGGTGTCAAGTTTTAGTGTTTGATTATTGGAATAAACGCTTTAAAAGTACGACAAATATAATTGTGATACAGTGAAAATCGATTATAATCAACAGACAGACAGGCGAAGGAATCTTTATCTTTATATATAATACGTGAAGCCGTATTTTGTAAACACAACTCCTCCCTTATTTCTGGACCAATTTTAATGTTTGAGGTTTCAAAAAATTCGTCTCATTTCGTAGTTTTGCAATAAGGTTTTAGATGTCAAAAATTCTTATCCTTAATGGCGTGAGCTAATCTCAAAGGTCGGGTTTTCCCCATAAGATTAACATGGAAAATATTTAAAAACCATTTCTATTCAAAACAGCTGTTTATAATAAGAAACTAACTAATACAGCTGCTTTGTGGAAGTAAATATTGATTTTTATAAGGGAGGAAATGAATTATTTATTCAAATTATAAAATTTACAAACTAATTTGTTTTGAGCATTTAACATTATTTACCATCTTAGTTTTGAGGTTATTATTTATAACTTTTTTGTTAGGTTTTTGATTAAGTGTAGACCTGAGTCTTACTGGTTCTTTTAACCTTTATTATTACTGCTGTTATAAAATACTAGCTGACCCGTACGGCGTTGACCGTGGTGGTTGGTATTTCCAGTCTTTTTAACGTAATTGTATTCTTTTTAAGTGTTCAGTCAGTGAGTGGTATTTGGCTTTTATATAAAAAAAGATCTTAAATAATAAAAGCACTATTGTCATAATAATAGAAGATCTGAAATTATGATTTTAGTAACTTTAATCCCCCCAAACCCCTCCTAAAATTTAAAAAATTTTCATACTCTCTCTTAGTGAGTACCTATGGCCCTAGAGGAAGCTACATACCAAATTTCATTCCAATCCGTTCGGTAGTTTTGAAGAAATCGTGATTTAATAACTTTGATCCCCCCAAACCCCCCCTAAAATTTCGAATTTTTTAAAACCCTTTCTTAGCGAGCGCCTATGGCCCTAGAGGAAACTACATACCAAATTCCATTCCAATCTGTTCGGTAATTTTGAAGAAATCGTGATTTAGTATTTTTTACCCCCAAACCCCCCTAAAATTTCGAATTTTTTTTAAACCCTTTTTTAGTGAACACTTTGGCCCTAGAGGAAGCTACATACCAAATTTCATTCCAATCCGTCCGGTAGTTTTGAAGAAATCGTTTTTTAATAACTTTGATCCCTCCAAACCCCCCCTAAAATTTCGAATTTTTTCAAACCCTTTCTTAGTGAGCACCTATGGCCCTAGAGGAAGCTACATACCAAATTTCATTTCAATCCGTTTGGTAGTTTTTGAGAAATCGTGATGAGTGAGTCAGTCAGTGAGTGAGTGAGTGGTATTTCGCTTTTATATATAGATAAGAAATAATTTGATTTGAACATTTAACATTATTTACCATCTTAGTTTTGAGGTTATTATTAATCCTACAATTTTATTATAAATAAAACATAACATATGTGTTTAGAAGGTCGCACCGGGGGTTGGCGTGCGGAGCACGCAGGGGTCTCCCCTAGTAATTCTATATTATATGGATTCTGATTTGTTTCATTTCAACGTTAGCAACCATACAAAACAAATAATTGTTAGAGGAAGTGCGTCATTTTCAAACATATGGAAGATCGACGCTACGGGTGTTGCCCACTGCATACATTTTTTTGTCTACGTCATAGTGGCGCCAAAAGTCCGACGCCAAGGCCTCCCCTTGCTTGGCACATTTCTAGCCAAGACAAATTGTCGTACCGGATATAACATCGTACTATTGAAAGCTGTATTTGTAAAATCAGTTACAAAGACTCAACTCGACACTTCTATTATGCCTGCTGGGTCATTACTTGTAACCCTACCTTTTGCGTCTAACCCTCCAACTGGCCATTACAAAATAATCAAATTTTAAGCGGTTTTTCCTATTTTTCAAAGTTGTTTTAATTATAAAAATCGGTATTTGACAGAAAGTATAAAGTATTAAGCTATATATATATTTAGTTTTTACTTGTTCTGAAGATCATCAAAAGGAGGAACATTATATATATATTATATAATATATATAAAAGGATTTGTCCTGACTGAATATAAAATCAACGTAGAGCAAAAACTACAAATACGAAAATTTAAAGGTATATTGTCATTGGGTCATAGACGCACACTAGGAAATGATTTTGCAACATTTTTATTTTAAAGCATAAAAATAGCGAACATTCGGATAAAACTGCTGTTCCAATCAAAAGATTAGCAACACATGTTTGTTTACATTCATTACCATACAAACAAATTAGCAAATTTAGAATCTTTTCTTCATAACCTAAAGCCTTTTTTTAGGTTAGATTAACAAACTTAAAGCAAACACAAACACAAATCAACAAAAAACTGCTTTCTGTATTATAATTCAATTCAAACATCTGTTGTAAAACAGCTGATTTGGATCAACAAATTAAACTTAATTTTAGGTTAGGCCTACAATGAACCAAAACACTTTTATCTGCAACCAATTTTGCAAATTTATAATCAGGTAATTATTCTTCATAACCAAAAGCCTTTTTTAGGTAAGATTAACAAACTTAAAGCAAACACAAATCAACAAAAACTGCTTTCTGTATTATAATTCAATTCAAACATCTGTTGTTACATATATTATAATTAAAACAGCTGATTTGGATCAACAAATTAAACTTAATTTTAGGTTAAGCCTACAATGAACCAAAACACTTTTATCTGTAACCAATTTTGCAAATTTATAATCAGGTAATTATTCTTCATAACCAAAAGCCTTTTTTAGGTTAGATTAACAAACTTAAAGCAAACACAAACAAAAACCAACAAAAACTGCTTTCTCTATTATAATAAAATTCATTTCAAACATCTGTTGTTACACATATTATAATTAAAACAGATGATTAGGATCAACAAATTAAACTTAATTTTAGGTTAGGCCTACAGTGAACCAAAACACTTTTATCTGCAACCAATTTTGCAAATTTATAATCAGGTAATTATTCTTCACGGTTTTTCTTTAGATTTGGTAAAAGGAAACAAAAGGCTTACTGTATTGTGAGTCAAACATCTGGTGTTACATATTATGCTGTTTTCTTTGGTTGGTACACCGTTATATCAAAATTTGTTTGAACTGTTGATTATTTAATAATATTAATTGTGAAATTATAACGCTGCCGTAATTCGAATTATTGGGATTGATCGTGTTTATTTTAGTTGTATAGCTCAATCATCATTTCCGTGAAAATATGGGTCGCCGCCGCCGGAGTTGGTGGGCGATACGAGCAGGGGCAGAGCCCCTAGTAAAATATAATTGGAACTATTTGCAAGTACTCATTTTTCGGGAAGTTAAAACTATTAATAAAAAAATGGGCCTAAAAGAAAATTTAAACTTTGTTTATAACTTGTGAGATAACCATTTTGTTATCAGCGTACACACCCAATAAATATGTGTAAATTTGTGTAATGAATGTGGCATCAGGCGCAAATTATTTTACTGTAAATTTTAAATTTATTTTCACATACAGTTTTGTGTAGTGCATGGCGTGCTGTTTGTTCTTCAAGATGTGCACGGGATTTGTTCAAATTCATTATTATTTTGTTTAGTTTGTAAATATTTACTTTTTGTATATAAACAAAACAAATAAAATGATGAAGTTTGATCAAGTTAATGCGGTTCTCCTGTTGAGAGTTTGGAAAAAGCCTCATTTGGGATCCTAAAAAATAAAAGGATATAATAAATAATTTGTATAATTTATTATATTATTTATAATTATTATATTGTATTATACATTTATTTATATTATAGTAATATATCAACGCCTATAAAACCGAGTGTACGTTCGAACGTGAGTAACATATAATAAACAGCTGATTTCACCCATCATCTGTAATACTTAAACAAAATCCAACGTAGACTATATTTTGGGGTTATGTTTACAAGTTCAATCATTATAATGTCTTGTGAAGTTGATCATTTTAAATATGAGTTATAGAACTAATGTATGCTATAATACGTTATAAGATTTGCTTTGAGGTTATAAACTGTATATAAATACAACCTTTTTCCATCAATTCGTTTGTACAAATTTAAAGAAGAAATACCTATTCGTTTCTCTTCGTATAACATAACAAATTCTATTATTAATTTCTTCACTGTAATATTAATAATCTCTAAATCATTTGATCTATCAACATGAAATAAAAACAATTAAAAGATAATATTTTTTCTTTCTTTGGATACATAATAATGAATACAAATAAACAATTTTAACAAATAGGCCTACAGTTTTCTAATCCTTTAATTAGTGTTCAAATTTACCGAGTTAAAAATCCCCCTCAGCATAGTTACAGTAGGTGGTAGGCTAGATGAAGTCAGTTGTTTTTAAATAGTATTTTTTAAAGTAATGTATTTCTGATGTGTATCTAATTAATCTGCCTGGATTTTTTCACAAGGGCTTACTAGTAATAATATAATATATAATAATAAATAAATAAAAGGATTAATAAAATAAGGCACATATTTTTAGGTTTCAAATGTATGTACCTATTATATGTATGCGACTTCCAGAAAATGTTTAAATAGTTATTCGTATCACGATTCATAAACCCCAAAACTATAGTCAACTCAAAAAGATATATAACTTTTTTATGGACTCATTAACTGCCGTATTTTTGCACAAATTACTTCTAGACTGAAAATAAAATATAACAATGGAAAATATCAGCCGTGTTGAGCCAAATTGGACCAAGGGGGGTAGAAATGGGGAGGTTACATGAAAAATCACTAAAACTCCCGTAAAATTACAAACATTGAATTCGTTAAAAGTTATTACACCTCCCTATGAGCCACCTGAACCACCCTCTTATTCTTAGCCTACCTCACCGGAAAGCCTGATTGATTCGACTATGCAATTTACTTTTAAACGTTTATCCTTTACGCATTTTGTAAAAAAACTATTTTTCTAGCTGAATCGGTTTAGTCTTTCAATTAGTAAGGCTAAGTAAAAATAAAAGCGGAGGAAACATTTTGGATATTGACTTGGCATTGTTAGTGAATTTCCATAGGAAATACGAGCTGTTGTATGGTGAAACCTAAGGACGGGATTGGTCAAAGAGCACCAATCATGTTCCTCCAGAACACGTTCGGGGTGGAAAATACGAAACCAGCACAATATTTTCATCAGCTGGTAATTGTGAAAACATTTTCAAACAACAATGGAGATTATCAGCTGGTTATTGTGTTAACATTTACAATAGCTGATAAACAGCAGTTAAAACCATGGTAAGAGTTAGGTGATTGTTGCATTGTTGTTACCTCGACGCAACCTGCTACCATCACTCCATCACCTACTCACCATAAAAAGTAGCATATCTCGATAAATCTTCAAAAATGAGGTATCGTTAGATTTATTATAAAATTACAGTATCTAAAAAAAGGTTATTCATGTAAATTTTGATATAGTTAGCCATTTTAAAGTTATTTCTGTACAATGACTTTTAATTGTCGACAAATTGGTTTCGGATTTCGGAAAATATTTATAATTTTTTGTAGGTTTCCTAATTGTTGTATTATATCACATTTTGCAGTAGCTTAGTATAGTTTCGCAAGTTAAGGGTCTGCTCCAGTAAAAGAGAAAGCAACCGGCGATTCCATCGCTTCTTATCTGTAGCCGTATCTAAACAGTGCAATTTCTTGCAGCTGAGCGCTTTTACATTGCCTCATTTAAAACCATATTATAAATCCATCTTTTGTAATTATTGAGTGCTGAAAAAAAGTGAATATTCTTTATAAAATTGCGGATCCAGCTTGTGATTCACTTTTGACTATACATTTTATATTGTGTAAGGAATAAGTTCAAATTTGGTACTTAAAAACATTTCAATTACATGACAAATGAACGGGATTTAAAAAAATGTGAAACGCAAAACGAATGTGAGATCTTGCAAACAATTTTATGATATAAAATAAACGAAATAAATGGTTTTAAATTTAACATTGCTCTTACGGTCTTACGGGATAGAAATCAAGATAGCCGCCACTACAGCAGGCCTTAAGTAGAAAAGAGAAAGTTATGTATATGGGTTGATAACACCACTGACTACCCATTACCTTTCACGACGGTTATAAATAGACAACACTAACCGTTACCATTAAGACATGTTTGCCCGGTAATAAATAACCACATTTATGGATTCGTTTTATTATTACAAACATTGTCATTTAATGCATTATACAGTAGGCGTGGGGGATCGTGTTTATAGATTTTGCTTTAATTGAAGGCGGAAAACCTTGATGGTTCCGCATCGCCTGAGCATACAATACTTCCGACATTATAATAGAAACATGATCGAAACAAATCACAGGATATAGAGATAAAACTAGTTAACAATACAAAAAAGAACAGATTTTAAAAGAACACCAATAACACAAATAAAACTATAAACAAATAAACTATTTGATTTAGTAAAGTATCTGTAGGTACCCCTACTTCCAGAATTAGTGTAATAAAAAAAAGAAAAAATGGATAACTGGAAAAGGAAGTATTTCCGAAGCTATTGATTATATGAACTTTTTCTTTATTAGCGTATTTCCATAGGAAAAATGAGCACCGATATTGGTCCCCAGAACAGGTTTTGAGGTGTCATAAAAAATCATATACATATATATATATGTGTGTGCGCACTCTAACGGACGCATTTTACGTCCGATTTGGACCAAATTTGGTACACACGTTGAGTTCCTAAGTCGCTTGAACTGGTAGGTTAGCCAAACAAATTGACCGGAAGTAGACAAAATTTTTGACCGGAAGTAACTTTATGTGTATATGTGTGCGCACTCTAACGGACGCATTTTACATCATATTTGGTCCAAATTTGGTACACACGTTGGTTGTCTAAGTCACTAGGACGAGTTCGTTTGACAAAAAAATTGACCGGAAGTAGACCACATTTTTGACCGGAAGTATCATGTATATAATTGTGCGCACTCTAACGGACGCATTTTATGTCCGATTTGGTCCAAATTTAGTACACAGGTTGGTTTTCTACGTCGTTTGAACGAGTTCGTTAGCCAAAAAATTGACCGAAAGTAGGCAAAATTTTTGACCGAAAGTAACAATGTTTTGAGATTTTTCGTACTAGAATTAATTTTTTTTTGAAGTTTTCTTTAAAAAAAATAGACATACGAAATAATTCTGCACATTTTGTTTTTTACGCGACCTTATAGCCCATCTGGTTCCCTCAAAAACAATCAAAACGTAAAATACCGTAAAAGTACCAGAATTAATCCACGGCTTTTACCGTGGTGACCGATGGCAATATATTTGGTACATGCTGGAATCACCTTCGTGAGTAGATCAATTTCCCAAATAGTTGTTTAAAACCCAAAAACATATATAAATTTAATTTTGGAAATTCGATCAACTCACGTCAGCGGTTCAGCTGCGTGGTCGAATTATTTTCACTAGTAGACCACGCCCTGAAAGTTTCTCCGTTCTTCCTGAATAACCCTGTATACAGGGCATTATTACAAAATTTTACGTTCTTAGCTTATCCAATAACAGAGATATAGTAACGGGGTTTCCTGCGGGGCTATCAACTATTCCGTAATTTTGAAGTAGTCTACATATATGAAAATTCCTTTCTTGGACTTTAATTTATATAATAGGAATACTACTACCACATGTAGCGTTTTTCTCTTACTTAATCTGTTACATAAATATAGCATTGGATTTACCCGATTTGCAACAGAATGGAGTAAGATTAGGGATGGGTATGGTAAAGAGTGCTACGGTATAAAGAAACGACCATATCTAATTTAACTTCAATCGGTTCAGTGGTATAAAATATATATAGGTTGGCATTATGTTTTACAAAAGAAGTTAAATAAACCCAAATGTAAACCATAAACAAAGAAACTGCAGGAAAATAAATATTGCTTGTCATCAACTCCTATAAAATCCAGTGTACGTACGTGAGTAACATATAATATAACAGCTGATTACACCCATCATCTGTAATTCTTAAACAAAAGCCAGCGTAGGTTATACTTTAGGGCTATGTTTACAACTTCAACCATTATAATTTCTTGTGTAATTGATTTTTTTTTAAAATATAGAACTAATATAGGCTATAATACGTTATAAAGATTTGTTTTTAGGTTATAAACTGTGTATATAAATACAACCTCTTCTCATCAAAATATTCGTTTATACAAATTTAAATTAGATATAACTATTCGTTTAACTTCAGAAGTATTCGTACATTAATTTCTTCACTATAATATTAATTAATGATAGATTCTAAATCATTTAATCTATCAATATGAAATAAAAAGTAATTAAAAGATAATATTTGTATCTTTCTTTAAATGTATATTAACGTATATAAATAAAAATGTTTAACAAATAGGCCTACAGTTTTATAATCGTTATAATTGTATACATTTACCGAGTTCCGTTTTGGGACCATCTGAGTCCAAAAAAAGTGGTTTTTACAAAATGCCAGTCTGTATGTATTCAAAGCTAGAGAGACACTATTAGATCGATTTCTAACAAATTTGCTCCAAACATGTCAATTAGGCCTGTATAGATGCAGGAACAAAGGTTTTGAAAAAATTTGAAGAACAACACCCTTTTTGGACAAACTCCCCAAAAATCAGTTATTATTTTATTTATAGAAAACTGCTCTAACGATTTTGATCAAATTTGGCTTATTTGTAGCCCTTCCCTACCATATGCAAAAAAACCGCATCTTTCTAAAAATTCTCGTCTAGCTAATAATAATTCTGATTTTAGGGGTTTTTTGGCCAAAAAGGGGCTTGTTTTTCAAAACCTTTTTTCGTGCATCTATACAGGCCTAATTGACATGTTTGGTGAAAATTTGTTCGAAATCGATCGAATAGTTTTCTTTCTAGTTAATAATAGAATAATAATATTCATTTATTAGTTACTCTCCTAGTCTCTTACTTTAATGCAATTACGAAGTCACAGTGAATCTGTTTAATAACGTAAACTATTTTGTGAGAAAGTATGTGCCAGTTTCTGGTACCATTTATTTAAATAGTACTATATTATTGATGTGTTTCTGATGAGTATCTAATTTTTCGGCCTGTGATTTTTCACGGGGCTTTACTAGTTTTAAACAATAAAAATGAAAATTTCACAGTACGAGTCTAATGTAATAAGATGTTACATAAAACTACAAATATTTATCTACTACATTAACAAATCCTGTCATTCAGCAAAAACTCTGGCGCTACTGCGCATGCGTCAGGACCCAGGTCACCGCTCTGTCCTAATTAATCGTTATTTCTTTGAAAGTATCAGAGAATACCAATAATCTAATAGCATTTGCTTTGCCGGAAATCGCCGCGGGAGTTGGTGCGTGGATCGAGCAGGTGTGTCGTAGCCCTCTAATCTACACTAATATTATAAAGAGGTAAAATTTGTTTGTATGAAGGGGGTAATCTCTGGAACTACCGAACCGATTGGAAAAATAGTTTTACTAATAAAAAACTACACTATCCCTGAGTAACATAGGCTGTAATTCATTTTTATAAAAACATCATTTATTTCAATATTTGTAAATTTAGTCGGAAAAAATCTTAGGTTAGGCCTAGACTGATGAACCAACATATATTTCTGGAATGTATTTACATTCATTACCACATCAACGAATTGATTAAAATAACAAATATTAAATATTAGTGTTTGCTCTAATATTTCCATTAACACCTGATTTCAAACTTTGAAGCAATTATTTAGATTTCTTACTTTTAGGTTAGGTTTTTATTAAAGTTTAGACCTGAACCTTGCTGGTTCTTTTAACCTTTATTATAACTGCTATTATAAAATATACGAAATATTTTGATTTGAACATTTAACATTATTTACCATCTTAGCTTTGGGGTTATTATTAATCCTACAAATTTATTATATAAAAAAACATAACAAGATTATGTGTATAGAAGAGGGGGTTGGTGTGCGCAGCACGCAGGGGTTTCACCTAGTTTATTATAAAACAGTAATAACATTAAGAGTGTTTCTGTTAAGTGCGGAGTTAATTCAGAGGATGGTTACTAGGGTCAAAGTAAAAAAGTTCCTAAAAACACAACGGTTCTTTTACAGCAGAGCTATCCACAATTCTTTATTACTATTTATAACTGTTTAACCGACTGAGTTGATATTTTGCACGGTACTCATCAATGTAAAGACCTAGATAAAAAGTAATAATAAACCGGTTCGAATAATTCGTTTAAATATGTAATTTAAAAATTCGCAATTGTCTAACAAATAGTATATAACTGTCAAAATAATGGAACAAAGGGTAACAGAAAACTCCGTCTATTAGTGTGTACATTGCTGAACGCGTTGTTTGATGCACTTCATTGCGCTTCGTAGAAGTGTTTCAAACCAATGTTCCTACGAATATGTTTTGTTATTTTGATGACTATTGCTTAGCCCAACCTTTAAACTATAGTGCTGTAACAACCTTATTTACTAGTAGTTCTGTGAACAGTAGACCTCGCTCGTTGAAATAACAAATGTGGTTTTGAGCTTAGGTTAAAAATAGTGTGCCAGTAAGGAAGTAAGCACAAGGTTTAGCCAGTGAAACATTATTTACAATTCCCGCGATTCCGGGATTTCTAGTTCTCGTTTTTATTTCTTTTCTTGAGCTTAACTGGTAAAGATTTTCTTTTAGAGGCATTGTGTTTTATTTAGGTTAATAATGCGTAAGATAGCTAAAAAATATCGCGTTATAGAGGGACAACATACAATTAAATATTTACATACTTAAATAACTCAAACTTAACAATGTATCATAAGTTAACTTAAGTTCCATATCATATTCCAATATTAGAAATAATGAAAACAAACGATGTTAAAACGTCGTGATAATGATCTCAACCCATGTACAACACTTCCCACGGTGTCCTACGGTCATTTTTTGTATGTCCTTTATCGCCGCGAGGTTTCATTTGTTTCATCTCATTTTGTAATTCAAGTAAAGCTAAGTCAAATACTTTTATGAAATTTACAGGTATACAGTTCAATTCTTTGATTTATCCTCTACACTTTCTTATAATAATAGGTCATTTTTGGGCAAATGATATATTCCTAAATTACTATTCAAAACAGACCTAGTTTTGTTAGCAGTCTTGTAGTAGGAACATAAAAACTGGTGTTTTCAAAATAAGAAATTTGAAATTGATAAATATTTTTATACAATTCTATTTAGAACTATTACGAAACTTTTTTACATTTATGAAAAAATTACAATAACTTTTACTACTTTTTATGTAGGCCTAAAGTTAAACATTTTCCTTCCGTTACTGATCGTGATTGTTTCTTAAGCTAATAACTTTCTTAATTTCAGATAATTTTGTTTACTGGCATATATGAATTCTTTAAACCTTTATCTACAAAAAAGCTATGGAACACTTTTGAATTGGTTTAGAATAATAAACGTGTAAAAACATGGTTGAAATACAAAAACTTGGACGATTTTTAACAAATTCGAAGTTTACGGCCATTTTGTGAGCTTACCGTTAGAGATACGGAAAAAAAATACAATTTTGTTTAAAACTTAGGCCTAATTTGCTATTAGCAAAATGTTATTAGTTTTTAAATTCGACTTACGGTTAAGCCACAAACTGGCTTTGGAAAAAAGCTTACACTGAGAGAAACGGTCCGGCCGCCATTTTTATTTTATTTACGGGGTTAAACATGAAAAATGGAAAAAAAACCGTATATATACATGGTTCGGCCTAAGAATAAGGAACATTCATGCAAAAAATCATCAAAATCGGTCAAGGCGTTTGGACAAAATCGTGAGACAGACACACAGACGAAATGCCGAACGGTCGAGTTAAAACGGAGACCTCGCTTACGCTCGGTCAATTATTGTGCAAAGTGTATTATTGTTCCGTGCGAGTCATTATATTATAACAAATCTGATGATGGTAAATAAATACCAAAACAGCTGTAATGGTACAATAAATGATCTAATAACAGATTAAACTTATACAACTAAACAATTAATTGTAGTTAAATTAAATGATTTACATTCTGGCCCTGTTGAATAAAAACTAAGGATATGCTTAATAACTTTAAGGATTTACTAGTTATACAATTAATGCAAACTAGTAAGGCTCCCGTGAAAAATCACAGGTAGACTAGACTAATTACATACACATCAGAAATGCATCATTGTAAATGTGTACAATTATAATAATTATAAAACTGTAGGCCTATTTGTTTAAATTTGTTATTTATATAAGTTATTAAATATTTAAAGAAAGACAAAAATATTATCTTTTAATTGCTTTCTATTGCATATTGATAGATCAAATGATTTAGAATTTATTAATATTATAGTGAAGAAATTAATAATCGAAAATATTTATATGTTATACGAAGATGTACGAATGTTTCCGAAGTTAAACGAATAAGCATATCTCCTTTAAATTTGTATACACGAATATGTTGATGATAAAAAGTTGTATTTATATACAATTTATAATCTCAAAGCAAATCTTATAACGTATTATAGCCTATATTAGTTCTATAACCAATATTATTAAAAAAAAAATCATCTACACAAGAAATTAGAATGTTTGAAGTTGTAAACATAACCCCAAAGTATAATCTACGCTGGTTTTTTTTTAAAGAATAACAGATGATGGGTGAAACAAGCTGTTATATTATATGTTACTCACGTACGTACGTATGTATGTACGTACGGACGGACGTACACTCGCTTTTATAGGAGTTGATCATTAAAACAAATCATAAGATTTGTTCTTATAAGCTTGTTCATAATCTCATAAGCTTGTTCTTCTAGTATATCCAACACAGGGTATCAAGTGCTAGAAATTTCAAGAATTTGCTTAAACTAATTAAGATTTGTTTTGTTTCTAATGCATAAAGATTAGCAGATGCTAGGATATTCTTATAATTTTTTAAGGTTGTTTCATCATATACTTGAAGTCTAGATTAAGTTGTACATAATGTTCAGCGATGGAAGCTTATAAGAATTTTAGAAAAAAAGTAAGTTAATCTGATTGTAGAAACGATTTGGAAAATAACTCTTATAGCCCAGTCGGTATAGGTTACAACTACCAGTAATTTGCAATACGGCTGAATTTTTTTTATAAGTACATTTAAGTATGTAAATTAACATAAAAAAAGTTTACCAGTCTATCGATTTCCCAAAGTCGAAAAAAAAATCGATTATCACCCTTAATATTTCGAGCTGGGATGATAGAGTAAAATAAAAAATACCACCGTGTAGGGGAGGTATTTTTCAACAAAAAAGGTCATATGTATTTATTTCGTCCGAGCAATGGTTTGTCTGGAAAAAATTCGATAATGCAGGTATGTATTTTGCAGCAGGGGAAATCACTAAAAGGGGACATCTTATTCATATATGAAGCGTTGGCTCATTCTAAATTGGCCGAATTTTAATATATCGAATTGAAACTTGACATAGGAGTTAAAATATATATTTTAAACATTTATGCTGAGTCTCAGCTTGTTATCTTGAAAATTACCCGATCTAGGAGTCGATTTCGATTATCGATTTTACTAGTACCGAACTCACGAACTAATTTCAATCTATTCCAGTTTCGTCAATTTTTGGAATATCAACATCAAATTTGTTTTACAAGTTGAGTACACCAGTATAAATATTCTTAGTAAGTATGAACGATTTTTTTAATGTTATTTTTAAAAACGAGGCGCTTGAAAATGGTCTTCTGTTTGACCTATCTCGTTTTAACTATAACACTTTTGGATTCAACGACTCCATTTTCGACATTTTTGAACATATCGGTACAGAAGTTAAAAACACAATTGTTTTTTGCTACACTTATTTTAAAAACTATATTTAAAAAATTGACTAATCTGCAGCCGATTAACTCAAGCGTTTTGATGAAAAATCTAAAAAGGTCTAAAATTATACTTTTTTAAGTTACTTGTGCTTTGAAAAGTAAATAATAAAAAAGGTTTATACTCCTTGATCTTGTTTGAATCTATATATTTAACTTGTAAAAAAACTTTCAGGTTGATATTTTGAAAATTTTCTAAACTGGAGCTGTTTAAAATGAATTGGTGGGTCCGGTACTCCTAAAATCGAGAAACCCATTAATAAGTCAAGTGGCTCTAGATCGGGTAATTTTCAAGATAACAAGCTGAGACTCAGCATAAATGTTTACAATATATATTTTAACTCCTATGTCAAGTTTCAATTCGATATATTAAAATTCGGCCAATTTAGAATGAGCCAACGCTTCATATATGAATAAGATGTCTCCTTTTAGTGATTTCCCCTGCAACAAAATACATACCTGCATTATCGAATTTTTTCCAGACAAACCATTGCTCGGACGAAATAAATACATACGACCTTTTTTGTTGAAAAATACCTCCCCTACACGGTGGTATTTTTTATTTTCCTCTATCTTCATCCCAGCTCGAAATATTAAGGATAATCGAAAAAAAAGATAATTTTTTCGACTTTGGGTAATCGATAGACTGGTAAACTTTTTTTTATGTTAATCTACATACTTTAATGTACTTATAAAAAAAATTCAGCCGTATTGCAGATTACTGGTACTTTTGGTCTAAATTGACCTTTACCGACTGGCCTATTATACAACTTTATAGTTTTGAACAGGTTAATATTTAGTAGTTTAGTGATTACTTTTTATGGAACCATATACTATAATAGTAGTGTTGGTAATTGTAACAGATAATTTAATTATAACCCTGCTACGTACATGGTGATTCGCATAATGTTCCGAGCACTTTCTGAGCTGATTCCACGAGCAAAAATAATGAAAAAAGTTCGTATAAACAGAGGTCCGGAAATTCTTCGTTAGAGAGTAACAGCTGGCGAAGGAATTCCCCTGCAGAAACGAAGCCCTTCTAAAATATGAAGGGCGTTAATTAAGGATTAAATTTATTTTACGTAAAATGAGCAGTCAAATTTAATAAAATAGGCCATATATCTACAACTATAGTAATTTTTGAGATTTCTAACGTAAAACGAAAAATTCTGTATACAAAATATATGTTTTTTTTAGGTGTTACAACATTAACATTGTGAATTGGGTTAATAAACCTATAAAACACAACTTGTAGAGAATTTAATTAAGAAAATAATTTTATGTAAAATTGGCAAATAAAAAATAAAATAAAACACAAACTTTAAAATAATACGAGTACGTTTTTCATTAAAGCAAAATACAGTAGACAGTATATCGTAAAACATTTTGTAATGCAAATGTAATTTAAATTAAATGTATATAAAAGCTGGAGAATATAGTTGGCAACGATAGAATAACTATGGATGGGGATGGTTGTCATCCCTTAGAAAATAACCTCTAAAATCATACAAATTTAACTGTAGTAGGTTATTAATACTAAAAAGTCAGACGAATTCCTACTTTAACTCAGAAAACATTTTTTAACAGTATATATTTTTGCAATAGGTTCAAAAATCACACGAATCCATCCAACTATCCTAATTGAAATCGTAATCAAAATTATAATATATACATGGTAATTCAGAACTAAAGGACATTGAGCCTTATGAATAAAAGTGAAGCTAATGCTTTAAAGTAAAAGTTAGAAGTAAAAGGTTTTGTTTCAACCAAAAGTTGGAGTAAAAGCATTTCCTTCCTTACACATGAATAACACTTATATTTTACTTGTGAGCAAATCCTTCAATCTGGAAGTAAATGGATGAAACAGTTGACATGTAAAATAAAAACCAGCAGTTAATTATTGATTGCAGTCGTATTAACAGAGTATATTATTACTAGTGGACATGGCAATGCTTCGCTATTGCTTGATTTACCTAACCTAAAATTATATTC
>JAGFPH010000144.1:4907-30116 GCA_018207615.1 Philaenus spumarius
GGGCGTAGCCCCTACTCTAGAACAGACCCGAACCATACCATATAGACGACCTGTACACTCAGACGGTATCAAATGTAAATAGAGTGACAAGTTGCACAGTTTATATGCAGTAAATAACAATTTCGGTATTTGGGGCGTAGCCCCATGGCTCTTTAGATGGAAAACTATACCAAGATGTCGGCTACTATACCCAGGATCCACCATAAGTAAATAAATTGAAGTTGTTTACAATTTATAAACAAAAAATCTAAATTTCCATGTTTGGGGCGTAGCCCCTACTCTAGAACAGACCCGAACCATACCATATAGACTAAATGTACTCAGACGGCATCAAATGTAAATAGAGTGACAAGTTTCATAGTTTATATGCAGTAAATAATAAAGTCTGTATTTGGGGCGTAGCCCCATTTCTCTTTAGATGGCAAACCATACCACGATGTCAGCTACTATACCCAGGATCCACCATAGGTAAATAAATTGACGTTGTTAAAATTTATAAACAAAAAATCTAAATTTACGTATTTGGGGTGTAGCCCCTATTCTAGAATAGACCCGAACCATACCATGTAGACTACCTGTACACTCAGAGATTATCAAATGTAAATAGAGTGACAAGTTTCACAGTTTATATGCAGTAAATAACAATTTATGTATTTGGGGCGTAGCCCCATGGCTCTTTAGATTTCAAACTATACCACGATGTTGGCTACTATACACAGGATCCACCATAGGTAAATAAATTGACGTTAATTACAATTTATAAACAGAAAATCTAAATTTCTATATTTGGGCGTAGCCCCTATTGCAAAATAGATGAGAACAATAATACCAAGTAAACTAGCGATAAACTCGGACGTCATGTAAATAGACCTTACAAGTTTTACACTTTATAAGCAGCAAATACAAATTTTTGTACTTGGGGACGTAGCCCAATTGCGATATAGATCCGAACCATACTATAAAGTCGGCCGCTATACGTTATTGTTAATTAGTGTAAACAAAGTTATAAAATGGTTATATAAACATCAATACCCGTATTTGGGGCGCAGCCCCTTTGCATAATAGATCCGTACCAAACCATGAAGTCAATCGCTCTACTAATCAAATATAATACTGTACTTAAAACGTATTAAACATGTTACTAAACATACACGTGTTTAGCTTACACAATGACCAGGCGAAGTAAGCGTTGCGTTTTAATTAAACAGTTCGTTTTGTTTGTAATTTGTTTTCAAATCAAAACTTAATAAGAAACAATAACACAAAACAAACCAAGGCGTTGGTTTGCGTCAGGCAATTTCCCCTCAAGCCACGTCAGCCAATAGCAGAGCTGTTACCCCCACTGTACTTCAAAGGGATAGTAGACCACCATGTTCTGTTAGTTTATAAATTATTATAGGCGGATCATCAAGATGGGCTCTTTTCACGAGGACCATCAAGTTCCAAAATTTCGACTATAATGTATTTGTTATGGAATATATGTGTACGAATCCTTATAAATGAACCAAATGACATATTATAGTCAATAGTATCTTTATATAAACCTGTTAAAATGAAGAGTCCCGTGGACCATCATTATAGTGTACAGTTTACAGGACCATCACTTTCCGCTCAATCATGAATATATATATATATATATATATCAATCTTTTATTAGTCTTTTTGACAGATATGCATTTGTATTAGACAAGTCACTCATATATACTGACACTTACAAGATGTAAAAAACAAATCAAATACACACAACCAATACAATAAGTCATTAATAAAATGGAAGTTAGATAAAAATATCATCTACTATAAATATACACATCACAAGATACACTAATTCACACTTTTTAAAATTCGAATGCAGTCTTAAATACAAGAACCCCTCAATCGAGTAAATTTTATACACAATTTGTTTTCTGTTCTATCTTTCTGTTGAATTTACTGCTCATGACTGCACTACATAGTCATTCACCACATAATACATTCTAAAAATGAGCAAAGGTTTTACACTCTTCCTAACATCCTAATACAGGTTTCTTTTTTTATTTTCTCTGGAAACAGATTATATAGGGTAATACCCTTAAATTCCACTCCCTTATGGGACAAAGTTAGGTGGTGGGGTTTAGTTGGAAAATAATTACCATGGCGTGTGCTGTAATGGTGGAAGTCTGAATTTTGATTAAACAACGTTTTATTTTTATGTACAAATGTAACACATTCTAGAATATAAATGCATGGTAATGGAAGTTTTTATATTTTTGGAAAGGGGCTTACAAGAGCTTCTGATTTTTACACCACTTATAGTTTTTTTCAACAGTTTAAAAATAATATTCCTATTTAAGGAGTTACCCCAAAAATAACGCAGTAAGAAATTATTGAACGAAAATAAGCAAAATACACGTTTTTAATACCTCGTGTGAACAAACCTATCTCAACGACCTAATAACAAACAAGCTTTGATAAGTCTTTTTGAGATTTCATCTATATTAGTTTTCCAATTTATTCCAAGAAATTTAAGCTTAGTTGAGCTTACTGCGGAATTAGTATCATTCTGATCGATGGACTGGAAAAAGTCAGATTTTTGTTTTGAGTAGAATGACATACATAAATGAGTCTTCAGCAAGTTTAGTGTCAACCTATTTTGACTAAACCAATCATTCAACTCACTAAGTACTGAATTTAGTTTTTGTTGTAATGAGTCTGAAATTAAATTATATAATTTTTTTCGTTTATATTTCACTTGTTTCGCACTTTTTGTTCATGAATTTCAAATGTTTCTGATATTATTTGAGTATTAATGATTTTATTAAATTAGTGATGATAAAATTTAGAAATTGAATCTTAACTGTTAGAGTATACCAGAAATTTTAAATAAATGTTACAAGAAAATTTTAATTGAAGTAGCTCATTAACCTAAGTAATTAAAATGTTTTTTTTTTTTTTTTTGTAGAAGTCAGCACTAAAAGGAAACCTTACTCTCCTTTCCAAAAGACAAACAATGCTGCTGAATATGCCTTGGCAAGGTTAGACGATCTGTTGAATTGGGGAAGAAAAGTAAGTCATTTATATCTGTTTATCTGTATTATTATTTTCTAATACACATTTATGTACTATATTTATATATTACCTGTATGACTGAAAGTTGTAGGCCTGTATGTAGGCCTACTGTTATTTTTTAAAAGTTTAATAATTATGAAAGGGAAAGACTTTTCCAAGACAAATAGGTGATAATGAAACAGTCCAGATATAAAGAATAATAGCAAGTATTCACTTTTAAGTTAAGATAAAAATGTTTTAAGAGGTTTGACTTATTCATAAATCGTTACATCACTCATTATTTGTGTAAATTTGTTTATACTTCACTTTTTAATAATGTATAAATAATGCATGCAAGTTTAATTTCTTCCTAAAACCTGAAATATTGAAAATATCGGTGTAGCGAGTACAAATTATCCATATTTTATAACAGTCTTATTACTATAGTCATTTATAAGCAGAATAGTTTTACAAACATTATTTATAGACTAGAATATAAAGATGTTTATTATAACCTTGAATTCAATACAAATCAATTCATGTTAGCAGTATAATAACATAGGTACACTTTTTATTTAGCCTTATTTTGATTTAAACTCATTTTATACTTTCAGGGTTCAATTTGGCCATTGACTTTTGGGTTGGCATGTTGTGCTGTGGAGATGATGCACATCGCTGCACCAAGATATGACATGGACAGGTACGGTGTCGTATTCCGTGCTTCTCCTCGTCAAGCTGATGTTATCATTGTAGCTGGTACATTGACAAATAAGATGGCACCAGCTTTACGCAAGGTCTACGATCAGGTCTGTCTTTCATACAGAAGTATTTATTAACTTGATATTGTATTTTGAATAAATTCAAGGTCAGGTGGAAAAGTGGTTTGGTTGAGGAATTTGTATCAGTGAAAACATCGTGTTACTATATAATACACATAGAATGTGGCCTTATTCATTAACACTGGAATATCTACATTCATTCTAATATACATCTTTTCTTTGTATATTTAAAACACAAACATATTTTTACTCAGCCTTTTGATGGTTAAAACCTAGCAATCAATTTTAATAATTTAAATGCTGTAACGTTTAAAGTAATTTTCATCATAAATTTAGCATGAAGCAACCTGCAGCCTTTGTTTTAAAGTGCATTGTACAGTATCCTGGCCCCTTCCTTATTTCCATTCCTGCCTACCGCAAGCGCTAGATTCTTCTAGATTTTGTTAGCATCCATTTTTTGTTGTTCAATCTTAAAGCAGCCATTACTGCAGGACACCGTTGGCATCATTTTAACGTTAGAATGCCTAACCATTAACTTCAGTTTATAAAATGTTGTTTCACTGCTAGTGATGTAAAATACCCGGGTATTTAAAACTTTGGGTAAATACCCTGGTAAATACCCAATTTGGGTATATACCCGGGTACTTATGATAACTTTCAACGATATGACCGCTACGAGATTAATTGCAAACTTATTTCAAGTAAACTTATGTATTATGAACGTTCTATAGTTATTGAATGATATTATGCCTTAATATAATTAATATTATCATCCAATTAAACTAATGGGTCTATTAATGAGCAAATAAGAATAATTTTAGTAAACCAAGAGGCTACGAGGTAATTGCAAACCTATTTCAAGTAAATATATATAGTGTAAATGTTCTATAATGATTGAATGATATTTTTCCTTAATAATATTAATTATCATTATCATCCAATTAAATTAATGGGTCTACTAATGACCAAATAAGATTAACATTAGTTAATTAACAAAGATAAAACCCAAAACAGATGCAGAATCTAGGCCATTACTCTACAATTTCCGAATTTTGTATCAAGCAAGGGTAAAAAAGTATGCTAATTTGAACGCTAAAAATTCATTTTAATACAGAAAAGTAGACAGTTGTAGGCTACATGTGGTTCAGTCAGAATCAGAATTTGAACTAGGGACTTCTTCAGACTCAGATGATTCCTCGCTTGAAGCAATTTCCAAAGGTTGAGAATCTTTTTCGCCTTCATCTTCAAACTCTGGTCTATTGCTGGATGCATTTGGTCTATTCATTTTTTATTTTTTCAGCAATCTCCAATTATAGGAGATATTAATATGTTGGTATGTAATTTTCACCGCTCTCTCTGTCGTTAATCGATTTATTCTTTTATGTATCCATGAAAAGGTGCTGAATGTCATACACCTATGGGGGTGCGGCTGAAGTGACAGGTGCCCCAAGAATACGAATTGCCACGTCAGCTAGTAAACATGTTCCTCTCAGCTGCCTCCACCACAATAAAGGCTGCACTTCATTTTCATCTTCCTTTGATGTTATTCCTTCCCAAATGAATTGGCGACACCAAATTCCTTCTTTATCTCGGTAATCAGCAAGGTCTTTTTGAATGTCAATGATCTTCAAGCCCATGTTGTTCCCTACTTCACATATGAAACTGATGGCGTCAAGTAATTCTTCTGCGTCAAGATGGTAACCTTGGCTTGAAGGACTTAAGATATTTTAAGGACTTAAATAATAGCACCAAAATGTTTATTCTGTTTATAAGTTATTATGCCTATTTAAAAACACTCAAAAAAATTTAGGGTACATTAATACTTGAACGATTAGACCTAAATTATAAATTAATACCTAGCCTAATTAAAGAAAAAATTACTATTCTTTCAAAAGGGTGAAGGATTTCCATTGCCCTAAATTCAAATACAGCATTATGTTTGAAATAATAAAATGCTCGTACTCGTACCTATTATATTAGCTATTACTCATGTGCTTGATAATAATAAATACCTATTTGTTGGGTATTTTTGTTAGACATTTTTGGGGAATTGAGGGGGCTTTACTCAAAAAGGTACTATATTCTCTAAATAGCTCTAAATAAGGCTATTACTGAGTGTAATATGCTTAGAAATACTTAAAACACTATTTAAATCATTATTTTTCATAAATACCCTCATTTTGGGTATTTACCCTGGCCTCGGGTAAACCCGGGTAAATACCCATTTTATATTTACCCACCCGCTGGGAAATACCGGGTAAATCCCGGCCCACATCACTATACACTGCTAAATAAATGTAAATAAACTGCAATAGTATATACGCCAGTTCTTTTAAATATAACATCGAAGTGCAGTGCGTAAAAATCATGATGTTTGCTTAGTTAAAAAAAACAAAACAAAACAATTAGGCTCTCTTTGTCTTATTACCAGGTATGTAAGTTGCATTTATTATATAGTTTAAGCTTTTAAGATTACCACATAATTACTTACATCTATATACCTATTACAGGAGTTAATTAAAATCAAATTGTATAGCATTTTCAAAATTATAACCTAGTTAAACATTGCAAACTTTTAAACTCTTTATTTTAAAAACTTCTGTAACTGTAACAATCATCACTTTCACCATATGTGAAGTATGTAAATTTAAATTTTAGCATTTTGTACGGCTTAGCTAGTTCAAAAACTCCTAAAGTTTTAAACAAGCCATGTAATCAAGTTTGCTGTTTGAACTTGTCCTTTTTGAACTTATCAAGCTGTTCAAACTTGAACTCAAACTCGTGTGATTTACAATTGAGTATACAAATTAATACAAGTTAGTCAATATACAACCAAATGGATCTGCAATGTTAAAAGAAACTATGTATAGTGTTATAAAAATTGAAATTATCATTCTGGGTGTTAAACAGGATACTTTTTACAAAAATAAAGTACATACAATTTAAGTAAACATGAAATTTATCTTCTTATGTAAATTAATTACAGGTATTAGTACATAAAGTTTTAAAATTTTCTATATTTCACGAACATAACCTCCATTTTCCTATAAAGATTTGGTTTTCGATATTCGCAGTTTTGTTATTTGCGGCAATTTTTCGGAACCTAATAGCGAGGGATTGCTGTATACATATTTATCAAATAAATATACACAAATTTATTATAATCTTGATTTTTCTTTCTTTTTTTACTTTTTCAAATTTCTTTTAGATATATGCTTAATTTAATAAGGAAATATTCCTAACTAAACACTTGTGTTTTTGTTATATACATATATATAAAGTGGTTGTTAGTGCCCTTTTTCATACTTGTGTATTTCAGCTTTTCTATACATATGTCGTACGTACGCATATATATACTTTGTTTGTCATTGTTATAACCTTTTTTTATTTATTTAGAAATTTATAGATGTTAAGTGGAATGCTCAAGGTGCATTTATTAAGGTACATCTTGGTAAGGCCGTTTTTTTTTGTACTTGATCTCGCATGCTTTCACAAATTAAAACCTTTTGATCCACATGACCATTAAAAAACAAAGCCACGGATGGTACTCAATTCAATACTTTGAGTCCCACTTTGTTTTGGATAGTTTACAATCCGATGCCCGGAGTACTCCCCTCCCCTTCCCACAAATTGTAAAGCTGTTTATTAGGAAACAATTCGTGTTAATAAAAGAAACAAATCAAACAAATAAAGATATAAAATAATATTGAACTAAGCTAATATTAAAAAAAAAAAATCTTTTGACACGTATTTGTGCCTCAGCATAGTACTTTTTTGTTCTATTATTAGTTAGATTATTAGTATTAGATATATTGTTATTTTACTAGGCAAATCAAAGCGATAAGGTAATATTAGTAAGATTTTCCTTTAGGCTAATTATTTTTAAATAATTTACTATTGTTATGTCATTTCATGTTAACAATACACAGCCAAAGGTGAAATTCAAAAAGCTTCAATGTTACCATCTAACTATAAACATAAAAATAATGTTTAAAAAAATTAAAAACCTCACAGAAATCTACAAAGTTTCTTAAATATAATATGAGGACATCTTTTTATTTCTTACTGTTTAATAAACATCATTAGAGTAAGAGCGGGTAAGAGTACGCACCTAAAGGGTTTTGGGTTATGTCTCAGGATATATAAAAGATAATCTACTTCAAAATTTTATACAATGTTATTTTTTCACACACAACTAGTTATACAAAGTGCAGTTGAATTTGAAAAAACAGACGAACAAAAAATGTTTTAGAAAAAAATGTCATTTGCATACTCTTAGTCTACTTGGAGGTTAAGAGAATGCGCATGGGTGGCTAAGAGTATGCACTAGCAGTGGTCGCAAACAATGGTTTAAAATTGTCTATAAATATATAATAGAACATACAAAATTGGAGTTATTCTATTAAACACTTTTAACGTTTGCCTGACAGTAAGTAACTTCTGTCAGGCCAAGAGTACGCAGGGAGCCTAAGAGTACACAGTGCTGCATTCTCTTAACCCTCCATGTGAAGATTTACGGAATTTCTAATAGGTGTCAACACAGTGCAGATAATGAGCTCGGACTCATGTCATTGTGTTACTATTACTGTACATTTCTTTAATACCAAGCAAAAATATGTTCAACTTACGTTAGGTTTATTAAAACTCTTACGTTTAAAGTTATAAATATTATATACGAAAGTAGTAAATGTAAGTTTTACCTTATAAAATCCAGGCAAATTGGCGAGAGCCGATGGCAATATGGCGTGATGTACTCTTATGGTAGACAAACTAAAACGTCACAACCAAAGTTTCCTGCAGTGCTGCCAACAGTCCAAAATGTCGCTGCGTACTCTTACCCAACTGCGTACTCTTATCCGCCTATAGCCTACATGAACCAAATTTTAAAAAAAACTTTTCATCATAAAGAAAACAATAAAAATTAATATACAGGGTGTCCAGCCTAAAGTGTTCTAGTAGCTAACTTTTTTATTTTATGTCTGACAGTAAACTTCTTATGGGGGACCCCCTTTATTTTTTTATGTTGCTTTTAAGTATGTATTTCAATTTTCAATATTTCCCGCCATTTTTCCAATATGGCGGCCAACTTCATTTTTTCAAATGGAAACCCCTATTTATTATGTTGAATTTCGATTGGGGACACACATTTAAGACATTTTTATTCTTTTGTATTTTTTCCTAAACCCAACCATTTATGAGCTACGGCCTCTCAAAAATGTTCTATTTTATGTGATTTTTTTAATTGGGCCACCATTGGGATCTCAGAAAGTATTAATTTTACAGCAAACTTTAAATGGGGAACCTTTCCTTGTTTTATTAGAAATTAAAAAAATATGAAGTTAAAATATTTCTAAATGGCCGCCATTTTCCAATATGGCGGTCAACTTTGAAATTTCTAATGAAAACCCCTATTTTTTATAACGGATTTGGATTTTAAATGCAATTTTAAGACGTTTTTATTCTTGGTGTTTTTTGTATAAACTTAACAGTTTAACCGCTAGGAGCGTTGAAAATTCAGTAACTCTTATTTTAACAATTAATTATTATTAGAGGCATGGTTTACCATTTATTTGCAAACAATAAAATTTAACTCAAAGTGCAATATCTTGTACAATGGAATGTTAAAAAGCTGTTGCAATTTGACAAATACTTTATTTTATACAAAAAACGTACTTATTACTGTTAAAAAATCGCTAACGCAACCGCTGTGTACTGTGTGAAACTTTCAGCGCTCCTAGCGGTTAAACGGTTAAGTTTATACAAAAAACACCAAGAATAAAAACGTCTTAAAATTGCATTTAAAATCCAAATCCGTTATAAAAAGTAGCGGTTTCCATTAGAAATTTCAAAGTTGGCGGCCATATTGGAAAATGGCGGCCATTTAGAAATATTTTAACTACATATTTTTTAATTTCTCATAAAACAAGGAAAGGTTCCCCATTTAAAGTTTGCTGTAAAATTAATACTTTCTGAGATCCCAATGGTGGCCCAATTAAAAAAATCACATAAAATAGAAAATTTTTGAGAGGCCGTAGCTCATAAATGGTTGGGTTTAGGAAAAAATACAAAAGAATAAAAATGTCCTAAATTTGTGTCCCCAATCGAAATTCAACATAAAAAATAGGGGTTTCCATTTGAAAAAATGAAGTTGGCCGCCATATTGGAAAAATGGCGGGAAATTTTGAAAATTGAAATACATACTTAAAAGCAACATAAAAAAATAAAGGGGGTCCCCCATAAGAAGTTTACTGTCAGACATAAAATAAAAAAGTTAGCTATTGGAACACTTTAGGCTGGACACCCTGTATAGGTCCCGAAAAAAAGGCTATTTAGACTCTCCATAATTTGAAAAGAAAAAAGCAAATATTCTTTTTGCTGATTTAATAGGAATGTATCTGTGATTGATTACACATAAAAGTACAAACATTGTAAACCTTGCTTGCATTTCAAAGCCTGAAGTCAGACAAATACATTAAATACTCATTCATACAGTTTTAATCACAATATATAATGATACAAAAACATACAACTGGAAAAAACTTAGTCCTCTTAATGGTAGTTGTATACTGTATGTTATAACGTTAGGCGTTACAAAAATATAAAATGTAAAATGAATTTAATATAACTTGTTAAAAATAATTAATGTTAAGCCTATACTAGTTTTCTTTACCTGTTGTCTTTTTACAACTTACAACTCAGGATCGTGAGGTTCCTGAACAAGTACTCGCTGGAACTGGAATATAGGATGATGAAATTAAACTATAATGGTTCACATAACAACTGATTTTTTATTGGCCGCTTTAGCCCTGCATGTTGTTTTTTTTTTTTTTATATCGAGTTACAAAAAAAAATGTACAATCTTATAAATCACTTTGACCAAAAATGTAGCCAAACAAATAACATAAATCAATTTAAATTAAAAAAATATATAGTACATATAGATATTTTATACTTACGAAAAGGCAGACACATAAACTAATTAATTTTTAAAAAAGAAAAAGAAAACCCCACTCGCATGCGCAACACTTTCGTAGCTAGTTTATGTTCGAATTACTATCACATTATTTATTTAAGAAACTTGAAAAGTTCGCTGATCGTAGTGCACATCATTGTCGATGATAACTATTAATTCTAATAAGAATTCAAATCAGTTCTTCAATAACTCGCTAAAAAACACCCTTTACGACTTGATTAACAATAAATGTTACATATTTAAACTGTTATTAATGCGCAGCGCGCAACACTTCAAGCATGTTCACCGCTTGGACTCTCGTTGACAAGTGCTGTTAGCGTTCTTTCCCACTGCCACATTCAGCCAGCGTCCATCCTCTCTCCACCAATCAGAAACGTCTGACTACACAGATGTTCATAAGTTGCGTCAGATCTTTTGGTTGCTAGCTACACGTTCTTTCTGGATCTTGCATGTAGAAAAGCACGTAGACCATTTTTCCAGGAAATAGCTTGCAGGTGTTCGCTTCTTATCTCGTCTAGACTGGTGTAGACGTTATTTTTCTAAATGTGTCTCGAAACTCGTAGCCTATACTTTCCGCGTCTTAAAGTCCTTGCATAAACTGTCTATTCTTTAAACTCACATATAGGTTGAATATAATAATTACTTTTAATACTTGTCTGCCTTTTACATTTATTCAAATTAATAATGAAATTTACTTTTAAAATTTTGTCTGCCTTTATGAAAATATTGAACCGACTCATGTCTTATGCATTTTCCCTACCCTTTACGTTTTATCGTGAAGCTTTAGTTTAACTCTTTTTTATTTCTTTATTTTACCTTAATTCAACAATCTTACAATGTTTAAATATGGGACTAAACTGTTTAGCTACCACCACACTTAAGACAAACAAGGATACAAGTCTTCTTCAATCACTAAATCTTAATACGGTATTTTAAAGAATTTAACAGTTTAATTTCCGTTCTTATATTTAACAGATGCCTGATCCACGATGGGTAATTTCCATGGGAAGTTGTGCTAATGGTGGAGGATATTATCACTATTCATATTCAGTGGTACGAGGCTGTGATAGAATTATACCTGTGGATATCTATGTACCAGGTAAATACTTATGAATATTCTAAACTGTATTAAATGACCTCTCCGACATTAATTGATAATATTTTTTATTTATCAAGCTGATATATATTTTATTGAGATTAATAATTATTAGCAATGTATATTTTGTTTTCATCTAAAAAAACTTTTCCAGATTTACTGTTTGAAATTAATTTTTCCTCTTCAGGAATCGAACCCAAAATTTTTATCTATTATCTATATATATATATATATAAACCAAATACCACTCACTCACTCACTGACAAAATCTCAAAAACTACTGAACGGATTGGAACGAAATTTGGTATGTAGCTTCCTCTAGGGCCATAGGTGCTCACTAAGAAATTGTTTAAACAAATTCAAAATCTTAGGGGAGGGGTTTGTGATTAAAGTTAATAAATCACGATTTCTCCAAAACTACCAAACGGATTGGAACGAAATTTGGTATGTAGCTTCTAGGGCCATTGATGCTAACTAAGAAAGGTTTTAAAAAAATTTGAAATTTTAGGGGGGTTTGGGGGGGGTGGGTCAAAGTTACAATGCAAAAAAATCCTGCCGTAAATAGCGAGGCTGTCAAAAGATACAATAAAAAATCCTGCCGTACATCGTGAGGCTTCCAAAAAGTTCAGTCAACAAAATCCCCAGGTCAAAATGGCTGCCGTTCAAAAATACAGTTCTAAAAGATGTCACATGAAGGTGCTTCCATGGTCTGAAAAATCAATGTCAGGGTTTCACTACAACTACAACACCGATTATCACAAAGACAAAACAGTTGAACTAGGTCCTATGACGACATGTAAATGATGTACAGCTATGAAGTGGTATAAATGTCATGGTTTATAAATTTCCAAGTTGTTAGGAGTTTTCTGTATTGAGTATAAATGGCGACCGTTTCTCTCGTTATTCCACTGTTCAACCCATTTAGATTGCAGGGTTCTGTCACAAAGAGCAAAACCGGCACTCAGGGAAAGATTTCTGGATGGAATCGGGCCCAAACCTGCAGCTATTCTAGCTATCTTATCTGCTTCCTCATTGCCATGTATACCACAATGTCCAGGAACCCACTGGAACCAAATGTTTTTACCTCTGAGTTTTCCAAGCATAGCGTGAATGTCATTTACTCTACTGTAGTAGTTCGATGGTTTGTACTGCTTCAAAATCTGCAGTGCACTCATAGAGTCGCTGAGAATACAAACATCCCGCTTTTCCACACTGGCGATGTGAGCTACGGCTGCGTCAATTGCAACAGTTCCACGTCTGTGCTTGATGTAGAATGTGCAGGTACATAGAATGACTCATTGGTGTCGTCTACAAAATATCCTGCTCCAGATTTCGCATCGAGCTGGTTCAGTGAGCCATCTGTAAATATTCTATAATAGTTCCTGTAGTAGCCGTTAATAGTCTCTAATGCAGCTGCTCTCTGAACTTCAGGAAGGTCCTTCTTAGAGACATTTTTAGGTAGGTGGAGTCTTATACTGGGAGAGCAGAAGGTCCAAGGAGGGTTCTGGTTTACTATCGGAATTTTATCAGGCAGAATTTGTATGAAGAAGGATGTGCGGTGATGGAAGGAGTGCCTATGGTGGGATTTCCTTTTCTCAGGTTCAAAACTAGGAACCAGCTGGGGAAGTGACAGGTTTTTTAGATGCTTGTGCCAGACTATTCTGTCAAGATGAATGTCCAATGGCTCGATGTTCAACTCTATTTCCATTGCATGTATAGGGGTAGATCTTGGACAGCCCAGGCAGAGTCTTAAAGCTGAATTCTGAATACGCCTCAGTTTGTCTAGGTGGGTGTTAGCTGCAGAACTCCAAACTTCCGCACCATACAGCATTTTGGACCTCACAAACATAGTGTATAGTTGTCTTAACATTATTGTGTCTGCGCCCCAGTCTCTACTTGCCACTGCCTTAAGTAGGTTCAGTCTGCTTAAACATTTTTTTGTTGTTATCTCTATATGTGTTCGCCAAAGTAGTTTAGGGTCCAGTGTTATTCCTAAGAGTGTCGGGTTTATATTAAATGGAATGAGTGTTTCTTCCAATCTCAAATGTGGTATAAAATCTTTGAGTGAATATCTTGTTGTGAAAAGTGAACATTCAGTCTTAGATAGAGAGATATTTAGACTCCATTTTTTTGTCCATGCATTTATGTTGTTTAGGGCTTCTTGGACATTATAGGTGGCTTTATGAGGGTCTCTGTCTGTGCTCCATATAGTTATATCATCAGCAAAAACACAGCCATCTGCCGAGGCAGGAATCGTCTCCAGCATATCGCTCAGTGCAACGTTAAATAAGGTGCTGCTCAAAACAGAACCCTGTGGTATACCACCGACAACTTTTATCTCATCTGACTCCGTGTTATTAACTTTGGTTTTAGTTGCTCTATTTGTTAGAAAACTCTTTAAGAATTTCAGCATTTTCTCTCTAATCCCAAGCATCAAGCAGTGCAGGATTATGGTGGAATGGGGGATTCTATCAAAGGCTGCTTCTAAGTCGATCATAACGGCCGCTGTTACAGCCCTATCAACAAAACCACAATAAATTGACTCTGTGAAATGCAGCAGTGCGTCAACAGTGCTCCTTCTTGGTCTGTATCCATATTGTTTGGGATGCAACCTTTCTTCATTTTCCAATCTCCAAACCAACCGGTTATTGACGATTCTTTCCATAAGCTTTCCTAGACAAGATGTTAGGGATATTGGTCTGTATGAATTTGGCAGTGTGGGGTTTTTTTGGGGCTTCAAGATGGGAATAATTGTTGCAACTTTCCAGTTTTGTGGAATTTTTCCTGTACACCAGATATTGTTGAAGCAGGAAAGGATTCGCTCAAGAAGTTCTGAGGTTAGGTTTGACAGCATGGAGTTGAGGATGTTATCTTCTCCTGGGGCAGTATTCCGTATCTCAGATATCGCTTGCGAAAGTTCATCCATTGTCAATGGAGAATCTGCTAAGTCCGTGTGTAGGCATAGGAGGTCGAGATTGCATGAAAGGTATTGGTCTTGTTGAGTCATGGCTTTTGGGTAAGATATTGCAGTTGTTGACCTTCCCGTATACACCAGATTGAAACAATTAGCCATATCTTTATCATCTCTTATAATTTGGTTGTCTTGGGTCGTGATGTAGTCCATTCTGGCACTATGTCTTACTTCAATACTCTTGAATCTCTTCCATGCCATGGAGGAAGGTGTATTAGAGTTAATAGAGCTGACAAACTCTCTCCAGTTGTTGCGTTTTTTAGTTTGGTGAGAGCGTCTGTCCACCAGATGTTCATTGGGCGTGTTCATATCCTTATGACACACAAAATTACCATCATTTGTCACATTTATTTCACCAAAATAATTATGCAAAAGCGAAGCATTGCCGGGTCAGCTAGTTATTTATATTAATAACAAAGATTGTATTTGTACAATCTCTTTAACAACAATAAAACGGTAATTTTACTAGAAAATTAGTTTACACTGTGTTATGAGTTGTGTAAACATATTCAGCACATATTATAATATAAAAAAGTTAGAGGTAAAATTTTATTCAAGAATTATAAGTGTAATTTAATAGAAAAAAATTTGCAACCCACGTCAAAAAAAATAGTACCGTAAGTAGAGACTACATGCAAGGTCTGTTTAAAAAATTTCCAAACTTTTTACAAAACAATTATATTATTTAACTGAAAGTTATTAATAGTTTCAAAACAACATCTTTTTTATACCTAATATTAATTTGGTACAAGGAATAAGGTCTGGGGAGTAGGAAAGCTGAGGAAAGATAGTCATCAGATTTTTCACACAAAACTCATGAATTTGACAAGGCTGAATAGGCAGGTTCAATTAACCATGAGTGGTTTTGTTGTTCCCTTTTACAAATTTTTGCTGTCTAGCAAAACAATCTAAACATTTTCATTCCAACTCCAAAAAGCTTTTATTATAACATCACAAATCTGATATTAAAATGAAATAATTGTATCACAAAAATCAATTATATGCGCTTATTCAATATTTAATTCATACTAGGGGAGAATCGTTGCATGCGACCAACCCTTGCTACCACCACACAAATATTGTATTATTTCTTTTTAATAAAGGTGTAAAGTTAATCATAATCTACTAAGGTAACAAATAATATTAGATGCATAAATAAAATTATTAAGTTTATGATATACATAATAAGAGTTCTAATAATGATAAAAAAAACAACCAGGATAACTAATATTATGCCTACTCTCGAAGCTCGGGCAAAATCGGATATTTTGTTTGGAAATTATGGTTAGTTTTGCTACTTTTTCAATTTAATCAGAACTACTACACAGTTATCAATTTAATACTGTGATAGCCCTCAAATTTATTTATTTACAAATTTGAAATAATATATTATTATAAATATAATTATAGCTAACTCAGTTCTTTATAAATCAGTTTTAATTTTGTCAAAACTGGTTAATCAGTTTAAATAATATGACAGTTAACCCTCCAAGTGCTAACGTCGCATATGCGATGTATAAAAGTCGCATTACGGTGCTAACATCGCATATGAGGCATTTGCGCAACACATTTTGTAAATGTGTACGACGCCGCTATTTTTAATACAATCGGATACTTCTATGTATGTTTGTGTTTGGAAAGAGTCACTTTATTATAGTTCAGAGTTTCATAGCGATATCAACTCAAACAAATCTTCAGCAGAATTGTCAAATCAACTATCTAGTCGTGTAGTACGCGTAGATAGACGCTCGGAACTCGGATTTTGTTTGTTTATCCATTAGTTCTTATTCATTTTGAGTTTTAGTTTAGATTAGTTTATGTTTATTTGTTTTTGTAAATGTTTATTTATTTTTGAAGTAATTATGAGTGAACTTAGCAATTTAAGTGCTATTAGAGGTGCGTTTGAAAATAGTGATTTTTAGAGTCTTTGAACTGTAAATATTTTTTCTTTTCTTGTATATAATGTGTGTGTTATTCCTTTATAACAAATTAAAACCATAAATATTGGGCCTAAACAGTACTTTTATATCTTTAGAAGCAAGTTTTTCTTCTTTGTGCAGAAAAACCATTTTTTTATAAAAAAAGTTATTATCAGGCGATGATAACCACCCAGGTTTTTCGCCTTTAAACCAAAAAAAAAAAAAAAATATAAAAAAAGAGTTTTTTTTAGACAAAAAGTTTGTTTTTTTACAGCAAAGTAGTAGTGTTATGTATATTTCTATTCACCATAAAATTGTGTAACTTTTGGCTGTATTGAATTTTCTACATTACTTTTTTTACATATTTTGAGTGAGCGGTTTTAGAACACAAAAAAAAATTGTTTTTTTTATTTCTACTTTGGTCAAAAAAAAAGTATAAAAATTATAAGGTAAGCCTGTTAAAGCTATTTACTATAAAGAGCATGTAATTGTGATTAAAATGATATATAATAAGTCTTACTTTACTGTTAGTGAGTATTTTATAATGATTTTAGTTAATAAGCATGCACGGAACCAAAAAACCCTTAGCACTAAAGAGCAATATAGTCAGCACTCGGAGGGTTAAGGACAAAATAACACTTTAAAATTCTTCTATTCTACTTCTATACAAGTATGTTTCCAGTTTGTAAACTTATTTAGGTTGGTACCACTACTAAATTGTTCTAAAGAAAGGTTCTAAAAATTGACATTGTAGGTTAGAGTGTATATTCTGCAATTTTGTTGGATTTTTTTTGGACAGCCTACTTTTAAAGTTCTGCGAGAAGCCTCAAAAATATCTTAATATGTTATTAGGTCTATCAAATAGTAATTATCAGGTAATTTTTAACATCACCAGTAAATACAAAATTACATAAAGTGTTACCAAAACATACATTTTCCATCACCCAAAATAGGTAAAACTTCATTTGGTTTTTGTTTAAGCTTATATAAATTTAAAAAACAAAAGTAAGCAACAACAAAATAAATCAAACACATGTTGTGTATCATCCCAACTATATTTCTATAGAAGTTAAAATGGTATCAAAATACGAAACTGAAATAATAATAATTGTTTGGTCTAGGCTGGGAGCAACGTAAAATTGTTTACAATGATTTATGCTGGTAAGCCTTATCAGCTGTTTGTAACAATTTAAAAAATATGAGTTTTTTAGGTTATAATTTAAAAACTAAAATTTTATCTGGTATTTGCCTATTTTGTTTTAAAATTATTTGATATTGAATTGCTTTATACAGTTAAAAACATACAACTAAACAATTATCTTAGTTTCTTTTAGAAATTAAGCTTGCACATTAGTAATAATAATATATATAGTAAAAACATTACTTAGGCCAATTTTAAAATATAAAAATTTCCATGTTTTTTATAAATTTTTTTAAATTTTCTTATGAAAAAAATTTAATTGTTTTAATAACCCAGAAAAAATGTTGCAATTAATTAACTGATTATTTTGTAATGTTTAGGGTGTCCACCAACAGCTGAAGCTTTGCTTTACGGAGTTTTACAATTGCAGAAGAAAATTAAAAGAATGACAACTTTACAAATGTGGTACCGCAAGTAAATTTAATTGTTCTAGTAAATAAAATAGCAATTGTCAGAACCAGATATACTGATTATATTAAATTACGTGTTCTGGTTCAGATGTACATATTTAACAAATACACTCTTTAGTAGGCAGCACTAAACTGCAACAAGTTTTGAAAGTATCTGATAACAATATGTTTTGTACATAATAAAAAGAATGAAATAAAGTGGCAGTAGACAGATAATTTGTATTGTTTTTATTGCACCGTTATCCTTTAACTGATCTTGTATGTTGAATTTGAACTAAATACATGACAATTAGTGTGGTACAATTTGCTAATTATGGGGTGTTCAAACTTTACTAAACACTAGTGAGGAAGAAACGGTGAGTGTGTTGACTCAATGCCACTATGAAGTGGAAGGGAATAAAAAGCAGACGAGTTGGTTGAAACTAGAGAAGACTACTAGGGATTCTATGATATCATAGTAAAAGACTCCTTAGTGATTCAACTAGTAAAAAGTATTATTGCAGGTGGAATGTATAATTGAACTGCAGACAGGTTAAATGATTAGTGAGTGTCAGGACAATATTGATACTGAATCTGTATTTTTAAGATTAGACATTATTTTTTTAACATCATGTTCTGTCAATTCTTTGAAAGAAAAATTATATAGATATGTATGACTAATACTTAGATTAATTTTGTATTTTAAAGGCCTTTTGTTGTCTATCATTTTCTTTGACGTTTTATCTACAATTATAAGAACATATTAAATTTTGCTGATATTTTGTTTTGTATTGTTTACAAAACTAATTTCTCTACACAAAATTCTGTAATGAGGTTCTATAATTTTGTTTGTTGCGCTCATTTCAGTTTTTTAATCAATTCAAGTAGCTAATGATTTATTTTTTTTATTTGTGAATTAAGCTATTGTTTCACATCTTTGTTTGCTTTATAACTTTAAAACAAATTCTATAATTATGATATATTCTAAACATTCATATTTGTTTCACTTAGATTTCGTATGTAACTTTCTTTTTGTTTGAATAGATATTTGTATTCTCTAAGAGCTAACTCATTTATTTTAGTTCAATCCAGGCACAAAATACAGACGCTAAGCAAAAAAACAAGAAAATAAATATTCTTATTTTTATAATTAATTTAGTAGGAATATATTCATTGAAACAATTTTAATATAATATAATAAGACTCATCTACTGCCTCTGCCTACCCCTAGTCTATTTTATTTAATTTGGACAAAAATTGTTTCATTTGCATTAGTATTTATAATTCTTAATTTCGTTCTTAAACTACCAAAATTGCTTTCCAAATATTTGGGATAAATAGATCATTATGGTCTGATAACCTATATCTACAGACAATTTTTTGTTTTTCAAATTTGAAAATATGCCTGATCTACACCTCATGTTTATAGGTTAGGCTTATACAATGGCTGACTGGTTTAAATATTAAACCAAAGTAGAGTTGTAACAAACAATCTTTGTGGAAGTGTATGGTTTGATGACTGTAAATCATAAAATGTTGTCTAGGGCGTTTTGTACATCACCCATGAAGCTCATAACAGTTTACCATATTTATAAAAGGTTTGTGGTTACTGAATACTATCAAGGAAATGCAAAACACCCTAGATCAGGAAGATGTGAATTGAGCATTGCTATTGTGCAGCAAGTCATTTTGCATAGTCCTTCAAAATTAAGCAACAGTGTAGTTTTTGGGGAATTCCTAAAAAAAAAAAACAGTGTGGTGCATCTTAAAACACAACTTTGTTATGAAAACATGTAAGTCTTCCATGTTTTAAAACATTAGGACAATCACTTAATGGGTAAAATGCCATCATATTTTAGCCGAAATTACGAATATTCAGCCAGATTTGGTGAATCATAGTCAGCGATAAAGCTCCTTTTCAAACTAGCGGACTTGACAATGTAGCAAACGAAATTAATGTCAAATCTTCTGCTAAAGATGCTCAGCAATTTTGATATAGATCAGGAAAGAGAAAATTCCACATTATTGAACAAGAACAGGTATCAAGAGGTAATGTTAAAAAAATAATACTAGATCTAAAACAAAAAGAAAAATCTGTTGGATGGGATGAAATGCCATTAAATATATTAAAGAGATCAGTTAGTTGATCATTAAGTTATCCCTTACCCTTAAGCTTCATGTTAAACCAATAATTTAAATGTGGAGTCTTTCCATATCAACTTAAATACGCAGAAGTTAAACCATTATTTAAAAGTGGGGACAAAAGAAATCCAGATCATTATCGACATATCAACCTGTATCTTTGTTATGAATAATCAAATTATGTTCTTCTTTACACATTTCGGTAGCCTTATTAGAGAACAGTTTCGTTTTAGACCCTAGTGTACCACAGTAAAAGAGATTCAGGGGAGTACTGTTGGTATTTTTTGTGACCTTTTTAAGGCCTTTGACAATAACTTTTCAAATAATGCAACAGAAAGGGTGAAATCTAATTTTTTTGGACGGAAACAAACAACTATTGTTTAAATGATATGAAATACATTTATCTTTGGAAAGACAAAAAATGTGGCATTTCACAAGGATCAATATTGGGGCCATTTTTAATTTTGATTTATATAAATGTTATAGCGTCCAACTAGTATTATTTTATTTTCTGACGATACAACTACAATAGTTAATCCAAACAGTTTGAAAGACCTAACCGCTTTGTCAGAAAAGATTATGAATGAACTTTCCGCTTGGTTTGTTTCAAATGGGTTAAAGCTAAATTTTTGTAGAAAAACTCAAATCATCAAATTTTAATCTTGTCAGAGTAAGCAGCCAATAGAAACGAAGGTCAGTTTTTAGTGCATAGAACATCATTTTTGGGGTTTTATATTGACAAATTTTTAAGTGGAAACATTTGTTTAATACTTTCAAAAAAGTTGAATACAGTTAACTCCCGATTATCCGCAAATGTCACGGAAAATACTGTAAATCTGTACTGTATTTTATTACGAGTGATCAACGAAGAAATTTAGCAAAAAGTTGAACTCTACTGACGATTGTATTGTTTACAGTATACAGTAAAACCCCACAGGCCTTCTCTGAACTCACACAATAGCCTGGCATGTGTTGCTATTTTTGTCTCTGTCATGCTTTGTTTCTAGTCGTATGGTTGCTTCAAAGAGCAGACAGTCGGCCAAGGTCGCTAACCTTCCCTTCCTGCTCCCCCCTTGCAACGCCTATCGGCCTATGACTCTACATTCAACTTCCTAAACCCTCCCCCTCACTTCCTTCCTTTCTCTCTCTTCTATTGACACGCCCACCTTCTTTTCTTCACTCACCCTCTTCAGTTGACACTTAGAGTGATTGCTGACCAGTTTAAGTGTAATTTTTACTGTATATAAATCGAGTTTTTTAAGTTGGAATTACAGTTTAATTTTTTTGTTTCCTATTTTCGGCTCTTTTGCGGATTATCCGCGAATTTCACTATCCGCGATGGCCGCGCCACTTAATTTCGCGGATAATCGGGAGTTTACTGTACTTCATATTTTCAAATGTCTGTATTGAGAAATATAATAGATTTTAAAACTAGATTGATAATTTATCAGTTTTTGCTGTTAAGCAATATGGAAAGAAAAATTTCAAATTTTTAAAAAATTCAGAAAAAATAATATATCCGTTGCATGAGTGGTTTGAGTACAACTAGTTCACGTACACTCATTTTTAGGAATGTCAGACTGTTGACACTTCCATCTTTGTATATTTTACAATGCCTATTATTTATTAAAATTATGGTGATGTTTTGTTGAATGAACAAAATGTTCACCAATATGAGATTAGGAACAAAATAATCTTCCAGTTACCTAAATATATTAAAAAAACACTAGAATATATGGGCAAAAAATGTACCAGGGGTGGTAACCAGATGGTGGTTAGACACCTCAACCAAAAATAAAAATGAATGACCTATAAATAATAGCACAATATTTGCATGTATCTCATGAAATAATTAATGTGATTCAGTCTATCATGATTGCTTCAAAATCAATTTATGTAAGTTAAAAGGTCAAACATTTTCAGAATCTCACTTTCCCTTGGGGGTATTTTTCATATTCTCCAATCCCCCCTTGTAGTTCAAGTAAAATTATGCCTATCCTGTTTATACTACAGTGTAGTATTTATACTAATGACTTGACCAACTTTACACAAAGATCATTGTATTATTAACTTAGATATGTTCGTCCTTTTCATGAATTGTTAAAAAGTCAAACAAAAACCAAATTGTTGAATTTCTGCACCATTTTGTTAATCAGAAGAAAAGAAAATGTTGGAATGTAATAAACAAGTCGAAGCAAATAATAACAGTTTGATTTATTTTAATTGAAGAAATACATTACAATGATTGCAACTTATTAAATTAACACATGATCCACAGTTATAACTTTAACTATTTTATAAAATATATCACAAATTCCAAATAATACTTTTACAAGAAACAAGGGCAAGAATAATATACAAAAATGTTCATCTAAATATATTCTACATCACTTTTTATAAGTTAAACTATATAATTTATACAATAAATTTATTTAACAAGAGTGTTTTGTACAAATAAAATAGCACAGTTAAAATAGATTATACTTAAATGTGTACCAAATGAATACATACAAGAAACGTATTGTAAATGTTTAATAATTTTGATAAGGTTCTTTTCATAAACCTTGGAATTGATGTTGACAAAGTAGTATTTTAGCTTCAAATAACTGTATACAACTTGGATAACTGTATACAACGTAATGTGAGTTCACAATGTTAGCCTAAATCATCACAAGTGCAGTCAACCAAAACAGCAATTTTCACATAAATTTTCCGCAGGAAACATAACCACAAACTCAACGAAGTGTAATCCTAAATCTTCCCGGATTTATGAGCCATAACTACTTGGGAAAAATTTAACGTTTGTTACAATAAAATGTTTAAACACCAGCCAAAACGCTCAGTTTCACCTCTCAAACTTCCTTGGAACAATCACATTTTCTCTACAAAAAAGATGAACTTTAACTTCTTAACATTTTCTGTGAATCCCCATCCAAAATCTTTGGGAGTAATTATCTTTGATGTAGTTGTACCAACAAAAGAAGGGTAAGTTAAATACTTTGTATCATGCCTTACAACATTATGTAAATTTCCCTCTCGCAAATCTCCCAACCAAATTCACTATGCCCATCATCACAATCTACCCAGACTTGTAACTACAACAATTCTACGCTGGCATATGTCAGCTCTGGATGTGATTGATTCTCCAGCTCCTACAGTAACAGACTTCTTTTATAAAAGGCGGTGAAAACTGCAATATCGATAAGTCACTCACCCAAGTAGAGGAACCAACACCTCAGGGCTGAATAAATTTTTTGACAGGTTGGTCAAATATTTCTTTTTTGCAATTCTAATAATTGGTTTCTTTACTTACAACTTTGCCCACATTGGACTAGATTTACTACTACACAAAAATCTCATTTTAACATTAAGCAGTTTGTGCTGAATATGGGAAATAAAGTAGCAGATGATGTGGTTTGATATTGCCAGCATAAAAACCCAGCCACAGTTGCAAAAATTGCACACACAGTAGTTGTTTAAAATTAAAATCATAGCCATACTGAACCCGAGCTGAACACCAAGTGATACTCCAAACTTCCAATGAAAACATCCAACTACAATTAATAAATGTGCTGTAATAAACATTTAAACAAGAGTGTGTCACTGATCAACATGAAGTTATGAACTGTTTTTTTAAATCTTTTAAAAAGAAAATATTTAATGGAAACCCTAAAAGTAATGGATCGGTCAGATTCTGTCCTTTTTTGTGTTAGCATAGCAAACAACTCAGAATATTTTTCAAAATAAATTGGCCACGTCTGAAATATAAATAGAAGTTAAAAAATGAACTTGTTTAATGGCTGTCAAGGACAACTACCCAATAATACCTGTCTTGCACACTATACTTTAAAAGTACAAGATTTAAAAAAAAGTCTTACATTTTACATTAAGTTTTAAAATTTTAAGGTTTAAGGAACAATGTACTTATAACTGTGTTTAACTGTAAGACATTGAAGCATAGAGTATAGGATTTATTACTGTTTATGATGACAGTTATGTACATTTCTATGTATACATCCCTCCATGCAATGCTAACAGTCATTAAGGTAAAAATTTACTTTAACTTGTCAATCGATTTCTAAGGGAATTTGATATAACATGAAAGAACACACCTAACTGATGGTAGAAACAACAAAAATTTGCCCGGCAAATAATATTTGTAGGAGTTATGAAAGAAATAAAACTTGAAATTGTATAGGTTAAGTTTCGACTTTTCCGCGATATTTGACGTAATTATAACAAAATAAATCACTTCACATACACCAAACATGTAAGAATTAAATAAAGTAAACAATATTAACCCCAAAAGTATCAACAAAGCAAAAAAATTTGAAAATAATGTAACAAAATGTATTTTACCAAAACAAACACATCGAACAATAGAAACTACACTATAAGTGCGTATTTAAAATGGAAATGTATCAACGTTGCCAAATTGAACAATAGGTTGTTGTACTGAATAAGGTGTGAATAAATGAAGGACACTAGATAGTAAAGGTTGCCTCATTCCAGAATTTCAAAAAAGTGGAGGTTCCAATTGTATATTTAAACGACTATGAGGCAACCTTTAATATCTAGTAACCTTGCGTATAGATATGTACATGAGGTAACTATTTATACATACTATTTACGTTTCTATATATTATATAGGCCCTAATTAAAATTAAAAAAAACTAGAGGACTTACCTAAACTGTTTAGTCACAGTATTTTT
>JAGFPH010000144.1:36255-59128 GCA_018207615.1 Philaenus spumarius
GTACACGGCTGGCAAGCGACAGCACGTTACAAAATGGCGCCCGAACAGGGACCTGATTGTAACAGTGAGCCGCCAGCACGTTACAAAATGGCGCCCGAACAGGGACCTGATTGTAACAGTCAGCCGTCAGCACGTTACATAATTAAGTACAACTTTAAGCTTCGATGGGTCGTATGACCATTCACCTATTATTCTTACTGTTGGTACTAGGATACTAACTCGCAATAGTGGGTATGAGTCACTCTCCAACTGTAGATTGATTGGGATTCCTTCAGTGACTGTCTGGATGGAGCCGTGAATCTCAGTGTTCCCTTAAATGGTGCTGATGACATTGACCAGGCTTGCGTATACATTACCAATCTTATCCAAGTCGCAGCATGAACTAATTCCACTGAGTTAAAAAATAGGCAACCTGGGGTAATGGTTTCCTCAATTATTAGGGATAAAATCAAAGAAAAACGTACATTACGAAGGCTCTGGCAACAAGCCCACCACCCTCTTGACAAAATGCTACTAAATCGTGCATCAAAAGAGCTAAAACAGTTGCTTGTTGAATCCCCTAACGAAACTCTCAAGGATAAGCTGGAACATATGTCACCCTCAGCCCATGGTGATTATTCTTTGTGGAGGACTATAAAAAAATACAAGAAGCCTCAAAAATCTTTTCCTCCAGTCGGAATAGGAACCTCTTGGGCACATACTGACACCAGAAGGCCGAAGCGTTTGCTCCCCACCTCTCTTCAGTCTTTAGACCAAATGATTCTATTGATGGTATAGATCCTGAAATTGCTAATTTCCTTGGTCAAGACCACCATCTATGTCTCCCAATAAGGCCCATTATCCTCAAACAACTTTGTAGGACAGTAGCTGCGCTGGACATGATAAGGCCCCGGGTTTCGACATGATTACCCCGAAAGTGTTAAAAGAACTGCCCAGGAAGTGTTTGGTTTGTTAGATCTCTTTAATTCAATACTTAGGCTTTCTTACTTTCTGACTATGGAAGGTTTCACAGATAGTCATGAACCACAAACTTGGAAAATCACCCAGTGATAACAGTTCATGTCACCCCATTAGCCTCACGGCTGCGCTGTCGAAAGTGTGGGAAAGATTTGCCAAGAATCATGTAGAGTCTTGAAGAGTCTCATTTAATTCCGTACCATCATTTCGGATTTCGTAATCGCCATTCTACTGTCGAGCAGGCTCACAGGGTTTACCGTACTATAAGATGGTCTTAGAGAAGAGGGAGTCCAGCTCAGCGGCATTTTTAGATGTTCAGCAGGCATTCGACAAAGTCTGGAACGAGGGTCTGCAGTGCAAGATCAAGAAATTCTTGCCTCATTCGATGTTTCTGGTATTGGACTCATATCTGTCTGGGAGAGTCTTTCAGGTTAACCATGGTGAGGCAAGGTCTGCCTTCTATAACTGCTACTCAGGTGTTCCACAGGACTCGGTACTGGGCCCTGTGTTGTACAATATCTTCACATGTGATATGCCACAGTTACCAGGCATTACTGTTGCAACGTTTGCAGATGGTACTGCTTTCCTTTCGTATAGTAATGATTCAGACGAAGCTAGAAGAAAATTGCAACGACAATTAGACATGACAAATGCCTGGTTAGTTAAGTGGCATATAAAAGACAGTGCATCCAAATCAAATCACGTTACCTATGCTCTTCGTAAAAGGTTATGTGCCCCAGGTAAGTTGGAGAATGATATTTTGCCTCAGTCCGAATACATTAAGAATCTTGGATTGTCGTTTGACTTTGGCTCCTGGGAAGACAATCTGCCCCGTCTCTCAACAACAAACTTTTAGTCTATTGTTTAATCCTCAAACCTATTTGGACCTATACTTGAACTTTGGGGCACTGCAAGCAAGTCCACTATACAATGCATGCAGAGGGCCCAAAATAACATTCTACGAGTTATTTTGAATCCACCATGGTATCTCTGAGATCCATGACTATCTGGATATGCCAACGATCTAAGAGAAAATTGTTCGTCGAAGTAGGAGTCACATGAAGCGCCTTTCGGGACATCCTAACCCTCTTGCCAGGCTTTTGTTAACTCCATGTTCCGTCAGAAGACTGAAGTGGAAGGACATGCTGTCTGACTAGAAAGGATTTCGGGGCGGTGGCTCTTCTACCTTCATAACTCCATTTTTCTCTTTAGCTAATGTAATTATAGTCTGATGACTGATTGTAGATTAAATAAAAAAAAGTACAACTGTAACACTTAAGCCCACAAAACTCTTCTCTGTGACTGAGCTCGGTTAAACCCGCAAAACTTGTTCTTCCCTGTGACTGGGGGCAATTTTAACCGCACCTGTCCCATTCACCTTACACCGTAAAAGAAGGGATTTAGAGTGAACCCTTCTACGAGTCCAGGTCCAGTAGCCTAGGAAAATAGTGACTACAAAGCAACTTACGATAGTTCAAATTGAGCACCATCTTTCTTGTCATTCATAAGAAGACCCTCCTATGCCATAGCAAATGAGGGATTTAACCGCGCTCAGCACAGAAAGTGTTAAAAATACTTAACAAAACATTAAAATTTTTCAACAGACTTATGTATGTATTGTAATTCTCAATACATTAGCATTAGTATTGCATTAGGGGTTTGTCCCCACAAGCCACTAGTTTGCATAAATTCTGAATACTAAATGGAGATATTTTTGGAAGAACAACATTATAAATGACTTACTTTCACAGCTTTCACAATAAGGCCTCTGAAAACCACGCGGTACTGGCTTGTGAGCTTGTTGTGGTGGTGGCGAGTCCATCGCTTGTCTTGGACAATCCTCTGTTTCGTGAGCATCAAAAATTTCACAGATATCACAGTATAATCTGAGTGCGAACTGAGGATTGTTTCCATTTCTATAAAAATAAAGTTTAATGAATGATATGTAAGGCAATACATAGATTTTGTGTGTAAAATTGCTATGATGAAATGTCATGATAAGTTGCCACTATCTTTTACAAAAAAATAAACAAACAAGACCAACTTACAAAAAAAAATCTACGCTAAGCAATAAAATGACGAATGGTATTTAATGTTCAATATATTCTGCAAGAATGAATTTCAAACAGAAGACTGCTTAACACTTCCTTATAATTACTAAAGGAGGTAATACTATTTTGTAGAGTCAAGTACTCAGTTATAACGATACAAAATTTAGAAAGATTATATCATGAATCCTTTATTATATCTTATGTCCTTCCCAAAACTGTATTTTTTATAACTGTTTAAGACAACGGATAATCTTAAATATTCACATCAACCTATAATCACCTATATAAAAGTAAAAATCATGACCATTTCAACTTGCAAATAAAACATTATTATTTGTATAAATTAAATCAATTTTGTATGACTGTGTAAATAAGTGTTTGAGAAAAATCTATTCAGTGAACGATACATAAATTATAAAACAATGGTGAGTTATTCAGGATTACATTTTTGAACCAGGCTCAATAGTTTCTTAACAAGTTACATATCACAAAATTTATAATATAAGTCATTACAGCCGGTGTTTGTATTTATTAATAAACAGTAAACAAATAGACAACAGCCTCAATAATTGGGTAAGTCAAAACGTTTTAAAATTATTATCAGAGGGCCAAGCAGCAACACCATAAATCATACTACCATTCACAGCTGCAAATTTAAATTGACAAATTCCATTTCATTAAAAAACCAGGGAATATTTATTTATAAACAGTAACATATTTTTAAACACTAGTAATCAATCTTTTATTATTTTGTAAATAAAAATTATTATTATTGTATTTCCTGTTGCATTCAACATTTTTTCAGATATCCTAAAATAAGTAAGTCGGTCCAAATTAATAATGCATCATTGCATACATAAGGTTAATGATAAAAACCCGTAAGCAGCACTGCCTCATTAGTATACTATAGCCGAATTTTCTTATCAGAGAATAACTATTATTATATAATGAGAGTTTCCAATGAGTTTTGTTCCTTGTTCAGGAAACTGTTCCAAATATACATTTGCACAGGATTGTAGTAAATTTAATTACCTTTCGAAGGATATAGTTCAAAAATTGCACACAAGCTTATGAGTGGGAGTGATTGCGCTAAAACCTGACATGGATAATGAAAAAATCATTTATCGGGAGCTTCCTATCAGTTTTGTTCCTTGTTCCGGGGACTGTACCTGAATTACCTTTGCACAGGATTGTAGTAAATTTAATTACCTTTCGAACAATATAGCTCAAAAATTGCACACAGGCTTATGAGTGGGAGAAATTGCACAAAAACCTGACATGGATAATGAAAAAAATCATTTGTCTGGAGTTCCTATCAATTTTGTTCCTTGTTCCGAGGACTGTGCCTGAATTACCTTTGCACAGGATTGTAGTAAATTTAATTACCTTTCGAACGATATAGCTCAAAAATTGCACACGGGCTTATGAGTGAGAGAAATTGCTCAAAAACCTGACATGGATAGTGAAAAAATTATTTATCGGGAGCTTACTATCAATTTTGTTCCTTGTTCCAGAACAGTACCTGAAATACATTTGCACATGATTGTAGTAAATTTAATTACCTTTCAAACGATATAGCTCAAAAACTGCACACGGGCTTATGAGTGGAAGAAATAATGCAATTTCCTAGCTCTAACTTTGCCATTTTGGTTTGAATCAAACAAGACGCCATTTTGTGTAAAATCGAAAAATAAAAATATCAGTGTCTGGGATATCCTACAAGGACCCTTCCACTAAAATTTCAGCTATTTTGAAGTATATTTACTACCATTTTATCAAGGTGGGAAAAACTATATACTTATATACCCTTAAATCCCTACCCAAAAACGATTAATCGGTATAACTCCGCCATTTTTAATCGGATTAAAAAACAAAAAAAAGGGTATCTGAAGAATCCTACTAGGACCCTTTCACCAAAAAATCCGCAATTTTGAAGCATATTTACTACCACTTATCAATCCGGGAATAAAACATATTATATATATATAAAGTTTCAATGAATTTTGGGTATCGTCTCCAAATAGTCTGAAACGGATAGAAACAAAGTTTTACCCTTCTCTGACGAACCGTTTTCAAGTTGGGTCGAGTGTAATAGCTCTTATTTCCTTCAAAAATTCGGCTAATAATAATACGGTTGATTTATTACCATCCTATACACACAAAAAAAAAAGACTTGGAGAGAGACAGAAAATTCCCACACAGTAGTAAGAAGAAGATCGGGCAGGTGATCCTGCTTGATCCACACAGTAGTAAGAAGAAGATCGGGCAGGTGATCCTGCTTGATATGAAAATAACTGTCACAAACCCAAAATATTGTGGACATTGTTCTAGAAAGTATTAAAAGCAACTGGGTACACTAAAACTTATAATCAAACGCCAAAATAAAGGATTCATTATAACAGCTGTTTATGATATGTTTGTGTTTGCCTCACTGGACTGAAAATTATATTTATAAATACCTTAGTACGTTTACGTTTCTTCGAAAGGATACTGCAAAGATAGGACTGCGAGCAGTAAACGTACTACGGTATTTATAAACAGCTGTTTAGTGTTTAATGTGTCTGTGCAAACAATCAGCTGTCAGTTTTAGTTGATTTTGTTATAAGCAGCAAGGTTATTATAATACAATATATACTTTTTGTAAATTATTATAAGTTTACTTGATCAAGGAGTTTGCGTTAATATGTGACAAATATTTCATCATGAGTGTTGACTTTAGGCCACTTTGCAGGGTTAGCAATATGACTGGTAATACTTGTGACTTATTAACCAATCTTTGCATTTTCATAAAAACATTTTTTAAGTTTTACAGGTTTTTAAACTACTAGGTAGATAATTATTTGTTTTTGGCTTTATAAATAGCAGCAAATTTTGAAAAACTTTTCAAGCGTCCTTTGGTTTTCACTTTACATGCGCCATAGTTTGACGATATTATGATATAATTAACCAAAAATCACAAAGAAATTTAAAACAGGCTCGATGCAGAAAGTAATACACAAACCAAAAGTTGATTTAGGCCTCATTGATAAGCTCCGCACTCAAGAGCAAGAAGCAGACTGAATGGATATTTTCCATTATAACTTTAGGAAAACATGAAACAATATAGTACGATGTATACTAAAATGAAATAATAATTTTGTAAACACAGTTTTTAGTTTTTGAGTTATATGTCACACACAACTGAAGTTTAATTGTAGAAAATCGTGTTTTGTAATTCATCCGAAGTCAAGATGACTAGTCTTACCCATTTGTTGCTGCCGAAAGTTCTCCTGTCTCTAGATAATGGATCCTTGCTGTCATTGTTTCCTTTTCACTTTGTAAACCAACTATAATAGAGTTCAAGAAATCTACTTGCATTTGAAGGTTGATGTCCTCATCTAAAACAAAATTTACATAGGGGTTAATCACGTTTCTGAAATAAAGCTAACAAAACTGGTTCAGAAAAACTATTCCTAATAAATGAATATGTTATAGTTAATTGTTGAGCTTTGCTAAAATGGTACAAAATACTTATTGTTAATTAGTGTTTAGCCATTAAATGAAATATCACAGTTAAATACAGTACTAGTTACTTGTAGGAAATCACATGTGTAATTCAAATCAATATATATAAAAAAAATAACTTTTGTAAAATTACATAACATGGAGAACAGACCTTTATTTTAATCATCAATTTTAAACAATAACAGCTGATAACTACATTTGAGATACCTACGAGTAGTCCAAAATATAGATCAACTTTAAAACAACCACTGTAAAGTAGATCTATATATTATCACTAGCTGACCCGGCAATGTTTCGCTATTGCTTAATTTGAAACTTTGAAAGACTGTAATTCGTATCCCTGAGGGCCGATGTAAATTATAATGGGATTCTGCTCATTGCTTGATTTACCTAACCTAAAATTATATTCAGTTTTTGATCCAAATCAGTTGTTGATCAAAATCAGCTGTTGATCAAAATCAGCTGTTTTAAGCTTTTCATACGAACAGCTGTTTCTGATAAAATCAAAAGAAATATTTCTTCTTCTTCCTTAAGATTGACCTACCATAAGATTAACATTGAAATTTTGAGGGCCACTGGGGCGTAGCCCTAGTGTCCTAGGACTTTGGTAAATAGCCTAAAACCTTCCCAGGGTCAACTTGTGTTACTATGCAAAATTTCAAAGCAATCGGATGGACGGTTTGGTAACGCATAAAGGACAGACATACAGACAAACGTACAAACATACATTGAATTTTATATATATAGATAAAATCAATGTGTAAATTTAATTACTTTTATAAGTTATAAGTAACTTTTAATTAAAACCAGAAGTTTGTTTCCCATGTTTGTTAAGCGATTCTCAATGCAAGTCAAAACTCAAAAGTGCAAGGAAGTCAAGATGTTTACATTGTAATAAGATCAAACTTAAACGAACAAGATATTAAATCAATAGAAAAATATGAATCACTTTAAAATTAATGTCAGATGTTGATGTATCATGTCAGTAATATTTATTCATAAGTGTAATATAGGAAATTTTGTTGTAAGAACTAGTAATTCCAAATCAACTAGTAATTAGAGAAGTTATAAAAACAAAATCACTGTACAGATAAACGTGGCACTTTTATAAAAAAAAAAAAATAACCAAACTAAGGTACAGATAGCGCCAATTAGGATGGAGCGCGAAGAGGGGGTGTGCAAGTCTCCTACGCCAGCTCCCACCACATTTCCCCTCTCGCAGAAGAGTACAGTCAGAGCTGCCTGCTCTACCTAATTCATGTCTGCTATGTAGTCGTGTTGATTGTATATCAACACTTTTTGATGGTGACTGTACTGAAGACTCACAGTCGACTAGGAAAGGGTAAGACGTTACAGCGCATGCTCAAGTGACGCTTCACGCTACTTGGTACTACCTGTATCATACTTATCAAATTCCAAAATAATGTTTAATACAATAATCTACCATTATTATTAAAATATCACATTTGAAGTGTTCTTCAGTATGAAATCTTTAACAAGAAATTTTAATTGTACAAACGATCCCATTGGCCGAACAACGCTAGAAGCGCCTTAGTGGACCAAATGGAGCAACCTGGTTTTGAAAGTAAACTTGTTCTTTTAGGAGTTCTTTGACTAACGCCAATGCTAACAAGATGTGTTTTTGAGTTGTGCGTGTATTTTTAATAAAAGAAATAGTGTTTAATAACAGAAAAAGAAATCCGTCGAAGTGTCTACGAGAACTACAATATTGGTAACAGATTAGCAAGTACTAATATTTATTTAACTTTTCTGGAGAACATAAATTACCAACATTAACCAAAATAAAACCTAAATTTTTATAGACTATTGAATGAAACCAAATGGAAATTTCAACTTTTTGGAATTTGAGTACTATATATAATTTTTAAATTTCATAATTTCTTTGCTTCAAAATTAACAATTTACGTTTTTCTATTTATATGATCACACCAGTATGAGTTCCCCTTCACAAGATTATTAAATTTGTACATAGCAATGTTTCAGACAATTTTAAAGAGACTCTTGCTATTCCAATAGAGCTATGCTGAGTCGTACATAAACAAATAAATGTTAAATCGAAGACTATATGAACATTTGTTATTGAATATTGAACTGTATTAAGTTTACCTGATGTTTGTTGTAAATTATTCTGATTCTTGAAAATTGAAATTAAATTTATTTATTGATGCTACAAGATTATCTGCCTAGTATTTCAATTACTTGTAATTAATTATTAGATTAGTTTTCTTCACAAAATAACCTTGCTTTTCTTTAAAAATTGGCTTCCAAATGTGAAGGTTTGAAGAAAATAGATATGCATTAAATTAAACATTATTAACTAACATTTCTTTATACCACCGATAATTATCTAGCAAGGTAAGTAGTTCTCCCACATTGCGTTTATACATTTTGTGAGTTTATTTCTTTTATTTAGAGTAATTTTATATATTTGAAAAAGAGTAGAGCATTAAAAATGATGCCTTGCTAACTGAACTATCACCTCTCCCTTTATATGCTTCAATGAGATCAATGTTCCTTTCCCCGGTATTCCGTAGTAACTCGTAGCGATTTATTTTTTCCACTCCCCGGATTCCGTACTAATCCGTAGTAGAACTTTAAATGCGTATAACTTCGCCATCTGTTGGAATATGTTTAAACTAACTTCAGAAACGTGTTTACAGTACAGTCGTATGCCATTTGTTATTTCTTCCAGCTGTTTAGGGTTTTAGATCTGTGTTTATAACCATCTGTAGCATAACTTTTGTAAACCAAGAGTCACGTAAAACATGGCTAGACTGAATTTAAAATACATGGTTAATATTTTGATTTATTAAATGTAGTTTTGTAGTAATTGAACACAAATAAAACAGACAGTTTATTGCCTAATAAATATAAAGTGTCTCCTAACATTTTTGTAAAAGTTATAACTGTGAGTGAACTTATTTTTCAATTTGTTTTTTATTTGGACTTTAAAAAAAAATCAGTGTTGCATTAGGTAAGTAAATATACAAATTTTGTATATACCAATATAATATTAAGATATGGTAAAAATGTCATGTATATTGAATAAGTAGTTAATTAGTTATCGTAGTTTGAACATTAACATAAGTGACAAATTCGGCCATTTAAGAGGTCTGGTATGAGGCACTTGGTGTCAATTATGAATACTGGGGAAAGGGTTAATGGTATTCAAAATTCAAAAGTCTGCACTTCGGGCTATCTTTGGAAGATTCATACAGATCCTTGCTGCCCTCTTTTCAAACAGCTTGACATTTTAACTTTTCCATCAATTTGTATTTTGGTGTTATAACGTATTCCAAGTTTCATACAGAAGTATACCATAGCCAGGTAAATAGATACAATACAAGAGAAACACACAATTTAACCATTCCAAAACAGAGGCTTTCTCAAACTTTAACGTCAACCAGCAGTTCCTAGGGCCATCCTACACAACTGTCTTCCACATAAACTTAAAGCAATAACAGAGGAAAAGGCATTTAAAAATGAAGTGTTAAGCTACTTGAAGAAGGGCATTTTTTTATTCTATAGAAGAATTCATGGGACTGCCATTTATTGAATGATGAAGGTGTTTTTCTTTTATATACGTTTGTTATGTATTACATCAGGAAAGTAATTTTTGGAAGTAAACAATTTTACTAAATGCTTTAAATTTAAAAAGTATTGACAAGGCTAATACAATGAACAAAATTATCTCCTAGCTGATAATAAAATAAATAAATACAATTGCATTAACACAAATTTGTGCAAGTGATATACCAAATATTTTGATCAAGTCTAGAATACGATTGAAATTTTGTAAAAAATTTACTATAAAAAGTATGTTTTTCTCAATTATTAAATCAAGAAGAATACATTCGTAACAAAACAAAAATTATCTGCTTTCATTTAGACGTTAAATAATATCAGTAAGTAAAAACCTTTGGTCTCGTTTAGTATTCCTGGGTAGTTTAGAACAGTTTCTAAAAGGTTAAAAATTTTACTCAGCTAAAGCCGGTTACGAATGCTACACGATGCTACGAACACCTTCCAACGTTGGACGTTTGATGGTTCGTCACATCGTGTGGCCGTTATTCAAACCTACGAGCGTCCAATGGCGAGCATCGAATATTCCGGCCAATGTCGGTACTCTTGCACTGAGTCAAAGGGATGCCTACAATGTTTGAAGGAAAATGTTCGTTGGTTCGACTCAGTGGCTACTCGTTGGTTCTACTCAGTGCTTCTTTCATATGAAGCACACTAAATGTCTCTTTTACTCTCCATTCACACTAAAGACTGGTCTTGTTTAGGTTTGTCTTAGTGTGTAGTTTTTAATCAGTAATATTATTCATTTACATTTTCACAGTCAGCCTAAGTAGGCTACAATTTATATTTCACACTGTTAAGTTCCCATGAAAAATCACAGGCAGATTAATTAAATACTATACTTTTTAAATAATAAATATTTAAACAATTACTACTAAAAAAATTTTGATCTAGGCCTACCTAAATATGATATAGGGAATTTTAAACTTGATACTTGTGTAGGCCTACAATTAAAAGATATGTGAAAGAGTAACTGGAAATCATTTTTCTAAAAGCGGGCATCTGGGGAAAAGGGGTAAAATGGTTATCTGCAGCAGATTGGCAGAACTGATAAATTGTAATAAAGTAAATGTAATAAGGAAAGCCAAAACAGCCCTTGAGAGATGGCTCCAGGATGGAAGTTTAAAAAAAGCTAAAGTCCACAACAAGTCTACTGAGCAACCTGCAGATCAGGAGACTAAGAACAACCCTCGTCCTAAAGCCAAAACAGCCCTAGAGAGATGGCTCCAGGATGGAAGCTTTAAAAAAGCAAAGACCATCCAACTTTGTGGTCCAGTTATAAATCTGGATGATCCAGAAAATTATTTGCCTCGTATAGACAAATTGCTTTTAAAAGGGAGTGATAACGTTTTTTTAGAAAATTAAATTCAATTAAGTTTAAAAATGGAATCAATGACACAAATGTCAAAATATGTAATGTAAATTGTAAATATGTGAAGGAGAAAACTGCTAAACTAATGGATAGTGAAATGAGCTGTAGGCGAGAGTGTGTAAAGATCAATTCGACAAAAAAACTAAGTACAAGAAGTAAATTTAATATTATTCATCAAAATGCCCAATTTGCGACTAACAAAATAGTAGAATTAAATCTGTTTTGCTCGGAAAAGCAGCCAGAGGTATTTGTTGTAACGGAACATGCTTTTAATGAAAGTAATATAGATTTTTTTAATATAAATGATTATAACTTAACCAACAAGTTCTGTAGAAAGATCCATAAGGGTGGCGGTGTCGCTATTTTTGCTCAAAATAATTTAAATTATGTTCCTTTCTTGGTTGATGAGGGGATTAGTTTGGAACGGGACTTTGAATTCACTAGCACAAAATTTAAACTGAAGGAAAATAACGTGGTTATAATAAGAATTTATCGATCCCCAAATGGCAACTTGGACATATTTTTTGAGCGCTTGGATTTTCTTCTGCAAAAAATAACTTTAATAAAATGTGAATTTGTTATTTGTGGTGATATTAATATAAATGTTCTTAGAAAGTCTAGTTGCACAGATAGATTACGGGATGTTCTGGCAAATTATGATCTGAAATGGTGGGATCCTAGGGTGGTGGGATCCTTTGCAACGGCAATCGACAATGTCATTTCTAACATTCCTCATGAAAATTTGTCGGTTGGTGTTATCCAGTCTGGGATCTCTGATCACTATGCGCAGGAGATTGAGCTTGTTCAATGCTCTTTTCCTCTGACTAAACCTCAATTTGGAAGGATTAGGAATTATGGGCGTGAAAACATTGATTTATTAAAATACTTGTTAAGTAACGAAAGTTGGGACAGCCTCAAAAGTATAAACAATTTAAATGAGAAATTTGATTATTTTTATGATTCTTTTATATTTTTTCTAGATGTTGCTTGTCCTCTAAAAAGAACGAGATTGGGGAATAAGCGCAGGTGCTCAAACTGGATAACAAAAGGAATTCTTGTATCCAGGGATAAATTGAAATTTTACTATGAAATTTACAAAACATCAAACAGTTTTACATTTAAGGAATTTTATAAGAAATATAAGCGAATTTATAGGAAAGTAATATTAGGGGCAAAATCCTATGAAGTTTCGAAAAAAATTGGCTCTTCGAAAAATATTAGTAAAACAACATGGGAGATAATTAATGAACTTAGGAAACAAAATTACAAATCTGGGGAGATTAATTTAAATATTGATGGAATTAATCATTCAGAACCATCGTATGTGGCAGAGTTGTTTAATAATTTTTTTATTTGTAATACTGCAAATAGCAACACTCTTGATCCGGTAGGAAATAGTGGGGGGAGTGGAGTGTCGTCATTGTTTCTTTCGCCTGTGGGTGTGGAGGAGGTCTCCAGGGTGTTTAGCAGTCTGAAGAATAAAACAGCTACTGATATTGATGGAGTTTCCACGTGGCTCATCAAACAGTGCTCTGATGAACTTATCAAACCTCTTATGGTTTTAGTTAATTCTTCATTTTCTAAGGGAGTATTCCCTTCAAAATTAAAACATGCTAAAGTACTTCCACTCTTTAAAAAGGGAGAAAAGGAAGATATAAATAACTATAGGCCAATTTCTTTATTACCTGTGTTCAGTAAAGTTTTTGAAAAACTTTTTTTGGCACAACTTCTTAGCTATTTAAAAAAATTTAATATCCTTTTTAGTGGCCAATATGGCTTTCAAAAAGGTAAGTCTAAAGTGGATGCAATAGTCGAGTTAATGGACTTTGTTGTGGAAGGTTTGGATAAAAAAAATAAAGTTATGAGTATTTTTCTGGACCTTTCAAAAGCATTTGACTGTGTGGATTTCAAACTATTGCTGGATAAGTGTGAAAAAATTGGCATTCACGGGCAACCTCTATTATGGTTGGAATCGTATATATGTAATAGATCAAAAAGTGTGTCTGTGGCAGGAAGGCTGTCTAAACAGGTCCAGTTGAGTTATGGAGTCCCTCAGGGATCAGTTCTTGGGCCAATACTGTTTTTAATTTATATAAATGACCTTTCGTCAGTAATAAACGTGGATAAGCTAATTCAGTTTGCTGACGATACAACTTTGACCTTTCAAGCAAATTCCTTAGAAAGTTTGGAGCAAAAGGCTTTCTTACAGGTCAATGCCACAAATCAGTATTTGGATGAAAATAATTTGGCAGTAAATCCTGGAAAAACTAAGTACATGTATTTTAGTCTAAAGCATGACATGAACCAGGCGCCAAGTGTCTTTCTAGGAGAGGAAGAACTTGAGGAAGTAAACTCAGTAAAGTTCTTGGGCCTCCTTATTGATAATAAGCTTTCTTGGAGGAATCATATTGATAGTATCAGTGCAAAGATTGCCTCAGGAATATTTGCATTGAGAAACTTAAAGCCCTATTGTACACCCTCAATTCTTTTGACCGCTTATTACGGGTTAGTATATCCCCACCTGTGTTATGGAATCCTTCTCTGGGGAAGTTCTTCTGTTCAGAATCTTCTCAGAATATTTGTCCTGCAAAAGAAAGCTATTAGGCTGGTAGCAGGACTAAGGAAATTCCAGTCGTGTAAGAATGTCTTCAGGGAGCTTGGTATTCTTACACTTCCAAGTATTTATATACTTGAAGTAGTCCTATATTTCAAATTTAAATGTGATCACGTCCAGAACAAGGACATACACAATTATGGCACCAGACAGGCAGGTAACTACCGTGCTAAAAAGCACAGAGTAAGCCTTTTTAACAAACTCCCTTCCCAAGCTGGTGGACGTTTGATAAATAAGCTCCCAGAAAATATAAAAAATGAAAAAAATTATAAGATTTTTAAAAGCAGGTTTAGACAGCTTCTGTTGACTGGGTCGTTCTATTCGGTGGAGGAGTTTGTGCACCATAGATTTTCTTGAACGTGGGGATCTCAGTGGCAGGGTCTATTTTTGCCTCTGGGTGTAGCAGTTTTCTTCTTTTTAAGTTGTCATTTCTACTGTATTTGTGTAATGTTTTTTAAATGTACTGTAAAAGTGTATAATATTTTAAAAAGTTTTGATTGTATAAAATGTTTTATTGTTGTAGTTTTTAAAAGTATAAAAGGATTAATGACAGCCACTTTATAAATTAATGTTATTTTCTATTTATACATGTTATATTGTTTTACGTTTTTTTTGTTAAATAATTTTAAAATTAAATCTGTAGATTATTTATTATTTATTGTCTTGCATTATATCTAATAATGACTTGTCTCATGCAATGTAAATTGTCAAAGGACTAAATAAAATGAAATGAAATGAAATATATTATTACAGACTATCATCCACATTCATTTTTGCAACCGCTCAAACGTTTGTACCAAACTGTTTTCTAAAGTATTGGATCAAACATTCGGTCCAATGTTGGAGTGGGTGTTCGTAGTATCGTATAGAACCGGCTTAGTCATATTTATATTTGTTTTACACTGTAGCACCTATAATGAATAAAGGCCAGATGATACTGCCCAAAATGGGTTTTCTCCTTTGCCTAAATCAAATCTTAACATGTAATTCTTAAGTTTTACATTACCATTTCCATTACTGATGGGCTCCTCTTTAACTGAATTCAATTTTTTGACTCCACCATTGCTGGATACACTGTTTCTCAAAGATTCCAATTCCTTTTCCTGTAAAAAAGAATACAACCTTGGTACATCAACAATTTTCAAGAGAAATAAAATACTTCTGCCATTCATGCAATCTGGTATAAAAAATCATACTACCTTTTCTTATTCTTAACAGCAAGAAGGGCGTTTGACCAAAATGATTGTACATATAGCGTTGCATCAAAATGACCGCACTTACTACGTTACAGAATTATAAGTGGTTTATGAACACTAAACAAATATTTAATTTCCTAATAGTTTGTATACTTAAAATATATTGTATTTAATTGCACGCAACACTTTCAAGATATATTAAGTGAGCCTTTCTTCCTCCCGCAAATCATAACAATATGAAATGGAAATACAGTACACCAAATAAATATTTACAAATGTTTCTTCGTAATCAATATGGTATTCAAACACAAACATTAAACAGTAATTATACATAACTAGCTGACCCGTGCGAATATTTCGCAAGTTCGGAGTAGGCCTACATTTACCTGATTTAACACGTTGATTTAATCCTGTTTATTTACATTGGTTTATAAATAACAGTTTCCCTATACAATCTTACAGTGTAAACAATCTAACTAACAGCTGTCATGCTAGTTAAACAGATGGTTATTAGATGGCGCCTTTCATTAGGAACATACAGAGTATAATATAAAAGTTTTTTAAATCAATTTTTGTTATTAAAACATGAATTTTAAGCCGTTTGTCTATTTTTCCCGTGTAGCGGTTAAGGAAAGCTTTAAAATGATGTCTCATTCATGTAATTTGATGATGTATTAAGGAAGTTATGGCGTACCGACAAAAAAATAGTCTTGAGAAATAATATATGCGATATGTACAAATAAATTCATAAAAATAGTTCAATGAAAATAAAGTACACCAAATAAGTAGTATTTACAAATGTTTCGGAATAATCAAAATGGTTTACAAATAAAATTATAAAACACTAATTGAAAATAATATATACAATTGTTCCCGAGTGACAAAAACAGTATTTTAAAACATTAATAAGAAAAATAATGATTATAAATAATATTTACATCGAACATAATTACAACAAAAGTGGTGTTAAAAATTTCGAATTTAGAAATACTACGTAACTGGTCACGAGTCGTCAAAAACTCCGCAGGTCATAAACAAACGACTAATAGTTCGAAAATAATAATACTAACTGAACGAAAGTCTACCATTGGAATGTGAAGGGTGTGAGGAAGGATATGGTAGGAGAGCAGTTCCATAGAACAAATACTTTAGGCCAAATAACAAAATGTATAACCACAGCGGTCCTTTGACGCCACGCGACCGTTTAAGGGTTAATAGAGAATCATTAGCTGGACCGACAGTAAGTAAAATTAATTCCAGAGTAGATTTAAAAATGTGGATTGTGTTAGTAATGAAGCAGTTGATGTAAATTTAACAAAATATATCGTAAAATGCTACCTAACGAGTTCTCGCTATTGTTGGTCCTCCTACTACGTCAGCAACATTTGTTGTACAGTGGGAACAGAACCACAAACAGAACAAAGTATTTAACACACTAAAGAAGCTATGTTTGTGACATTGTGCTATCATTTCTCCAACAATCTTTCCTACTCTGCTTGAAAATTCTTCGAGCTTTGGCACACAGAATTTTGTATTTTTCAAGATTTTCACTGGTTGTCAAGATTAAACTTCACCAGCAAAATAGCACAAGGAAGTTTGACATAGAGACATTGTAAATGTTTTTGGAATATTATTTTCAGTTGAATTAGTACAACTAATTATTGACAATATCATTTATTGAATTATAGTGAACAATAAAAAGGTTATACAAAGGTACTTGTAAAATTATTACACAAAGCTTTCTATAAAAACCATCAGAGTGTATGTTCTTCCTGAACTGAAGAGTCACAAAAGTATATCTTAACATGATCACAGCTATATAAATCTGACACAACTACTTACTTGAACAATTTTTATTTAACGAACAACTACAATAGGATGACCACCTAGAAGCAGCTAAGTGTGTTGGAGAAGTGTAGTTGAGGAGGAACAAATCCAAATCAGACCATATCCTCTCAATATGGATGCCCGTAGGATTACTGGTTGTGGATCTCTACGAATAGAGGTGTGCATTAAAATCGCCCACCAATAGAATCAGTGGTGGCAATTGTGTGGTTAGATCTATTAAGTCATTGTTTTGAAAGTTGATGACAAGTACGAGGAATAGATATCAATTTTATGTGAACTAGTGACACAAATTAACTGATTGCAAAAGAGTTGCCTTATTTACTAGAACGCTATCTGCAAAATTGTGAGCTAGTATGGGTAGTACACCACCACTTGCTTTGTAATAAAATCAGATCTGAATACTGCATACAATTTTAAGATACAGATGTTTAATGTGTCTCTGACAACATTAGTCATTTTCTGCCTTTTATTGGCAGGAGTTTTTAAACTTTAGTTTGCTCCCTAACCCCATTCATAACTCCCTCAGGCATATTGGTCTTACTTTTGCCAGCCCAAGAGGCCTTATTACAGAGGCCCAAGTATTAGATTTCGTTTAAATTGTGAAACTTATGGTGTTGTCTTTGCCACAAGTAGATGGACTGATTACTGATGGCTTAGATACAGTGCTAGCAAATTGAAAGAACTGTGGTGTTTTGGAAGTCTTAGTAACAGATCCAATTTCAGAACAAAACAAAAGGACATTTTCTGAGAGAATAGTTAATGATTGAACTACATGTTCTGATAAAACTTTGATGGGCTTGGTGAATTCGTCATATGTTTCACAAAATACAAAAGTGTTTTTTTAGTAGAAACAATAATCCCAAAGGATTTTCCTTCAAATGGAGGTTCCAGTGCTTTATAATCTTCAGTGTTTGGATCTTCTTGGCGTTTTGTTTTTGTAAGTGATACGTGCGTTTGATTCGGGTACTACGAGGGGCACCAAATACCTCCTATATTCTGAGCATCAGCGATGAAAAAATCTACGACAATACTTTCTTATTTATTATTCTGTGACGATGTAGCTGATTGGCTCTTGTCTACTGCCGCAGTAGCAACTATGTTGTAGTTATAACCATGCCACTGTTTACTTTGAATTATTTTGTGGTTTTTGTGCGTAATTAGTGAAAGTGCATTTGAGTGGAAGTAGTTTAGTGAACGACAAAGATATTGATCAATATTTGGAGGAATCTTTAGAGGGTGATTTGAATATTATCAGTGACTAAAGAGAAGGGATACGAAACCGCTCAAAAGTTAGGCTAGGTGCGTAAATTACTAGATTACTAAATTTTATGTAATTTTACTTTCTACCCCCTATACTAGTATATGGAGAAAATATTGTTTTTGTCCAAATTTTCGAATTTGAATTTTTAGTGGAATTATCTGTTTTGGTGCTCTCTGAACCCAAAAATATTTTTAGTGAAATTATTTGTTTGGTGCTCCCTGAACCCAAAAAAGTGTTTTTTTTTTTGGTGATGTCTGTCCGTGTGTCTGTTAGGATGTGTACAGAGCTGGAAGACCATACCAACGGTCCGATTTTGATAAAATTTGGTACGTAGGTAGTACTGGAATATCTCCAGGCATTTTTTTTATTTCAAATTTTTGATTTTTAAGGGACTTACCCCTCCCCCCCCCAAAAATGGCCAAAAACCGAGAAAAATCTAGATTTCTCAAAAACGGCTCTAACGATTTTGATAAAATTTAGCTTATTTGTAGCCCTTAATGCAAAAAAACCGAATCTTTCTAAAAATTCTTGTTTAGGTAATAATAATAATCGATTTTTGGCCAAAAAGGAGGTGGTTTTTCAAAACTGTTTTTACACAAATTACTCATAGCCGCACTAAGAATGGATTTTAAATTATTTGGCCTTTAAGGGTTGAAACAACCCTTCAAAAAATAAATATTGTTTGTTAAACTTTCCTTAAAGCCAGAAAGCTGAAATTTTGTACATTTATTTCTTACAAGACACATATAACAAGTAAACCATCTTGGGAAGGTTTAAAGTTTCAACTTGGAGAAAGTATGTAGCAGTTACCTAGTACCGTTTATTTATTGTATTTTTGGTGTTTTCATCAGCTTTAGTATTGTACTACAAAAAATTATCTAGAAGAAATGTTGTTTTTTATCAGTAGTATAATTGCAGTAATATACCCAACTACCTGCATATTTAAATGAGACCTGGAGTCTCCAATGGGGAGTCCGAAATGAGAATCAAAAGGGTTAATATTACAAGCAAAACTGTATTTTTTTACAGCTTATTTCTATTTGGTAACCGAACTATAGTAACATCTTTTATACCTAAAGGTTTTATTTTTGACAGTTTGTGTCTCCATTTTGTTCAACTACCCAAGAATATATCTATACATTTATAATTTTGTCTGTTAAATTGTCATTCATTTTAGAGGTTGCTTCATTGAATCAGCCGAGATGATTAGTTTAAATATTTTAAGCCAAAATATTATTTAAAACACTTTTGAAAATGTTTCACACTATTCTAAATTAGGTCTAACCTACTTAGATAGAATTGCCTAATCAGGTCACATTAACAGTATCATTTATATAGTTGTAAATTTAATATGGTAACCATTACGATTTTTTTAGGTTTTAAATTTGAATTGCTTGACAGCATTGGGAAGTCTATTACAGAGATATTTTCAAACCTCTTGATTGCAACATGATTAGTGACAAAATTATCAATTCTCTATTCAAAGGGCTGTATTGCATAAAGTAAATAGGCACACTGTATTGAGTACTTACAAGATTAAATTTTTGTTGATTAAAAAGTAAACATTTCTCTTCGAGAGAATTACATTTCTTTTTCCAGTCTGCTACTTCAAAAGTGAGAGTCGAAATCTGTTTCTGAAAACCTAAAACAAAACAAAACTTTACAATCTTAACATCATACATGTAGGATTACATCCGAGTGACGCTCCACACTAGAATAAAAAACATTAACATCATACATGTAGGATTACATCCGAGTGACGCTCCACACTAGAATAAAATACAGTGTGTATCAGAAGAATTCCATTACATTTGCAAAAATAAAATAATACTCATATAGGTATCTGATAACTGTACAGTAAATAGTATACTTCTACCTCATTATGACAATTTGAAATTACTTTATCTTGTTTTTGACTTGTATTGGAGCAAACAGTTGCAGAAAAAATATGTTTATATTTTACTTAAAGTTGGGTAAAGTTTTTTCAGTAAAATAACAAACTATAACACTGAAAAATTTAAATTAAGCAAACTTTAATAGAGTAAACTTACTCTATTACTGAACATTGATGGTGTTGACAGGATTCAATGATTCACATAACTTTTTTTAAACATTAACCATCTCCATTTCAACACAAACTTTGAAAATATCAAAAACATATACTTTTCTGCAAAACACATCAGTATAAGCTTATAGCAAGAAAAATAAGTTTTGAGTTAAACTGTGTCACATATACACAAACTTTTATTTTTAGACCTCTATATTTTAAGAGGGAATAAAGAACTCTTAAAGGATTACTTTTAAGGGTTGTGTCCTATTTGCGGTCAGTCCTATTAGCGGTCAAGGGTAAAATCGTCAGTTTGCAGTCACCCCAAAAATGTCGTAAGCTACCCGAATGATATTTTTCCAATTAGCGGTCACATATTTGAAACCTGTAATAACTTCCCGGCCGTCTTTAAAACAAAAATTAAAAAAACCCTGGATTACGAACTACTTATGTTTTTAAATTAATAAAAGCAACCAGCTACATGGACATTTAAAAAAACATCCCAATGACCCAAAAATAAAGGAAAAGTTTAAAAAGAAGGGTATATCGGAAATAAATTATTTTTAATTTCTAAACATAACTTATATAATGTATATAAAAAAAAAAATAGCCTGAAGGGTTCTCTAACTTACACTCTCTAGTCTTAGTATACAGAGGCGCAATCGTATACTGTAAGAAGGGATGTTTTAATTTGGTTGTGTCCTATTTGCAAAACACTTCCACCACCAGGATCTTGATCATCCCCTCATAAAAGTACAGTTGACCACAAATAGGACTGAATACGTTTTGTGGTGTCATTAAAAATGTTATATACAGTATTTATATAGTATATATGTGTTCAAACGGCCGCATTTTAAATCCGATTTGTTTCAAATTTGGTACATACATTGGTTGTCTAAGTCGCTCAGACTAGTTTGTTAGCCAAAAAAAATTCAACAACCGGAAGGAAGTGGGTTATTGACCGGAAGGAAAAATTTTTTTAGATTTTTTGTACTAAAATGAAACTTTTTTGAGGTTTTATCTAAAAAAAAATAAATGTAGGATATTATTTTGCACATGTTGTTTTTTTACACCTTATAGCTCGCTTCGTTTCCCCCAAATCGATCAACAGCTAAAATACCATAAAAGAACTCGGTTCAATTCCATGTGGGGGATTTTACCGATCTTCTGATTCAAAGCCGAAGGCAGAGTTTGTATGCTGCAAGCGAAGTGAAGCAGTTCATAACCCAAGGCCGCAAGGTCGAGGTGCAACTCACAAAGCAAGTAAACCACATGACATTTAACAGGTTATTATTTTTCAGAATTGGAGGTTCCAACTGCTGCAAACTGGATGAGTGCATTTAACTATAATAACACTCTACTTCCATATATTGAGTTACATAAACGTTATAATATGAGTTATAATATGAGTTTATAGTATCTGACCATATACTTACTTTCAGAGTTTCCTTTCATTGCCAGCAAATTCTTTTCTTGTTGGGCAAACGACTGCCTTTGAACGTTGTAACGCTGGTCATTTTCACTCAGCCTTTGACGTAAATCTTGTAAAACTTTATGTTGCTCAATCATTTCAAGTTTTGATTTCTCTAATTCATTCTTCATATCTATAAATTTACTCTGCTCCTCTTTCAATAGTTTATCGTGATCTGTCTTATTTGATTCTAGGCTGTTCATTATGTTAGACAATTCACCTTTTTCTTTCAAATATATTTCCATTTGATTTTCTTTTTCCTTCAAGTCTGTTTGCAATTGCTTATTTTTTGCTTCTAATTCTTCAAATTTGGTTTTTTCTACGAAATGATTTTCTATTTGGTTTAGTTTTTCTTTTAAGTTTATTTCCAATTGCTTATTTATTCTTTCCAATTCATCAAACTTAGGTTTTTCTTTTAGATGCATTTCTATTTGCTCTACTTTACCTTTCAAGTCTATTTCTAACTGGTTATTTTTTGTCTCCAGTTCCGCATTGTTAGTTTTTTCTTTCTCAACTTCTGATTTTAAATCGTTAACTACAGTCTTTAACATGTTTTCTTTACTCACTAATTCGCTTTCTTTAATTTTTAACTGATTTTGAATATTTTCAATTTCTTTTTTAAAACTGTTTTCACCATCGATTGAACAGTCTTTTAAATCATCCATTTCTTTGTTTTTTAAAACAAGAATACTTTCTAATTGAGCCACTTTTTCATTTAGATCTAAAATCTCTTTTCCCTTATTGTCACATAAATCTTTTGAACAATTTAATTCTTTTTCTAACCTAATCAATTTATTTATGGCATCCTGTTTCTCATTATGAAATTCTGTTCTTAATTCATCAATTTCTTTCTTTTTATTTTCTAAATCATTCTCATAGTTTTTAGCTTTTACCTTGTCTTCTGCCAGAGTTTTCTCTAAACTCTCAATTGTAGCTGTAAAATGAGCTT
>JAGFPH010000144.1:59138-77593 GCA_018207615.1 Philaenus spumarius
TAGCATCTTCATTTTCTTTCTGTAACATTGTTTTTATTTCATTAAATTCTGTGTTTTCACTTTTGAAGCAATTTTCATAATTCTTAGCTTTTAATTCTACCTCAACCACTTGTTGTTGCAACCTTTCAACTTCTTTGGCATGACACACTTTCATTTCTTCTGAACTACTCAAAGCAATGGTTTTACTTTGTTCCAATTCTTTTCTTAGGTTTTCAATCACAACGTCCTTTTCTTTAAACTGGTTTTCGTACTCAGAGCACCTGCTAGTAATTTCCAGATGTTTTCCTGTAATATCTTGCTTATACTTTTCCAAATCATTAATTTTATCTTCCTTTTCCTTAACAACTGCATCATACTGTTTTTTCGTAGCTTCTAATTCGTTATTTAAACTCTTAATGTTACTTTCATTTTCTTTTAAAATTAAATCCATTTTGTTTTTATTTTCACATGCTTGTGTTTCAAAATTAACAGATTTGGTTTGAAGCTGAATGTAATCATTTTGTGCTGTTTGAAGAACTTTTTTCATTTCATTAAGTTCGAAAGTTACAGAATCAAGTTCCTCTTTGAAATCATTCTCTTTGCTTTTAATCGAACATTCCAATTCTTCAACTTGTTTCTTTAAAGTGGACTCAGTTTCATTTGATAATAATTTGAAATTTAAACCTTCTTCGTCTTTTAATTTTAGTGTGTTCTCCATTTGTAATACTTTTTGTTGTAAGTTATTTATTTCTTCTTCTTTTTTAACATGTTTCTCTCTAAACAAAATAAGTTCACTTTCTAAATTTGATATTTTACTTCTTGCATCTTCATTTTCTTTTTGTAAAACTGTTTTTATTTCATTAAATTCTGTATTTCCACTTTTAAAGCAGTTTTCAAATTTCTGAGCCTTTAATTCGGTCTCAGATACAAGCTGCTTGAACTTTTCCACTTCTTTCATGTGACTTTTCTTTAATTCTTCTGAACTTTGTACAGATAAACTCTTCTGATCTTCGAGATCTATCAACAGCTTATTTATCTTAGCCTCATTTTCCTTTAGTACACCATGATTCTTGGACAACTCTTGTACTAAATCTTCAACTTTCAGTTCGCTGTCTTTAATTTTAACTTCATAATCTGCCAGCTTTTTATTTAATTTTTCAATTTCTGCATTATATTTATAGGTAAGTTCGTCTTGCTTTTGCATATTGACCACTTTGGATGTTTCTATAGTATTAGTCAGTTGTATTATTTCATCTTCTTGTTTTCTGTTTGTGGAAAGAGTGCTTTCTAACTGAACATTAATTGCATCCATCTGTTCTTGCAATTGCTCAACAAGTTTATCAGTAACTTCAGTCGTTGCTTGTAAGTGACTGAGCTTATCATCACTTTCTTCTTGCAACACTCGCATCTGGGCTATTGTTTCTTCGGCTTCAAAAAGCTTGTTGGATTCTTTCTCCAGTTCTTCTATTCGAGCGTGAGCGTTTTTTAATAACTGTTCTAGTTCTGCAATCCTTTCCTCCTTTGTTTGGTTAGATATCTATAACAGTAATATAACTCATAAGCAATAGCACATGTTTAGACTTACATATTGGAAAAATTTACATATATTTCAGTAAAGTAATTTTTAACAGCTTACAAAGTTAGCAACTTTTAATAAAACAATAAACTCAATAACATAAATTCAGCAAATTTATATAGAACTAAATACCACTTAAAGTTCTTAAATCACTAGAATCCAATATGTACATTTTAATTTAAGTGACTTATTCTTGTATGGTAGAAATTTTTCTTGGTAAGGAATGTGCTATCTGATAAGACTGGTGAAATGAGATTGAGTTGAATAAATGAAAAAGAATTTAAACATGTTAGGAACGATAAAGTTGTCATAAAGGAGTTGTTAGAGGCTAGGTTAGTTAAATCGGAGGCTATAAAGTTAGGTCAGAAGAGTTTAAAGATAATTTTGTAATTGAAACCGAAGAGTTATTAGGGCGTAATAAAGGAATTAAAGGTAATGTCATTATTGAAGTTAAAGATTTGTTAGAAGCTAGGTTAGAAGATAACACTGAAGAAGTAAATAAAGAATTAATAAATAAATAAAAGTTTATATACTATATGCTATTATGTATTCTAGTTTTTTATTAACACGTAAATTTGTTTCATTGCAAAAGAATTAACTTTTTATAATTATATTTTTTTTCAAAATTTCTCATTTCCTACAACTATAAATATAAATAAAAATGAAATGTCTGCCTGTGATTTCAAAATAAATAGATTTTTTTAAGTTCATATGATTATTCACACTTTACCAAAACCTAAACATGCATTTTTTAAATTTTTTGTCTTATCTTTCTGGGCTAATCTCTCGAATGGCTGAACCAATTTTGATGAAACTTTAATTTGCATGTAGAGGACTTTAAATGTAAGGACATTAATAATTTAGGTTACCTACTTATTATATCACAAATATTTAGGGTTCCTATTTTAAAATTGCAAAATGTAAAAATTATGGGCAAAATTAGGGGTTTTGCGAATCGAAGTTACATGCGACCATTATAAATAAAACAACTGATTTGGATCAAAAGCTTAATTCTTTGACAAGATCTTCTGTGTTTTAATTTACTATATACATTATGCAATAATGTGAAATGTACTTGATTTGTAATTGTATGTTAGTTCGAGAGTCATGAATAACAAACTGATGGAAAACGGGATTTTTAGCGTTTATTGGTGCATACTGCATAGCTGATAATTATGACTAAATTTGTAGGCCTAAAAGGGATACATAAATCTATTTGGGCAAAACTGACTGTGCATTTTTGGACCATGGAACTCGGATCTCAAATGGTTTGTTTAACTGCGTGGAATTGGTAAGCCACAATATTTACCTGATCTTCCTTTTATTTATTTAATCACATCTGCGAGCCAAGCCGCAGGTAGCTAGTGTTACATAAATGACTGAAAGTCTTTTCTAACATTTATGAACATTTAATATTTTACATTCTATATGAGTTTACTTTCATAGTTTAGCTACAATAATAACTATACACCTACTTTATAAAAGAAAAGGAATTACATCAAATAAATAATGAAAAATATGAACACTTAGACTAGGCACATTTGTGGCACCACTTGGTGGCAGTGGATAAGCCCTAGTAGAGCTTCTGTTGTCTTGAAATGTGATTTGTTGTGTTTCGTGTTATTGTAGTTAGCACATTCGAAAATATGGAGAAAAATTATGAAATTAACAAAACATAGGAAGACAAAATCTTTAAAAAAGCATTGAAAATAAAATAACACAAAAGATTATATTTTATAAATTAAGAATAATCCCACCCATTTAAGCCGGCAATTAAATCATTAATTAATGTGTAATATAACAGTTTATTCTTTCTTGTAGCCAACATCTGATGAAAATGTATTTTTCTTGTTTTTATTTTTTATAAACAAGGCGAGTGAAAGAAGTTCTTTATTCCTTAACAACATTGTTCAACTTAGTTCAATTATGTACTAAACGTTTGCGGAAGCCAAGTTTATAGTCCACTGTAGAAACAAATAAAGTGACACCACCAGACTTGCCAGCTTTGAATTTTGCCAAATACGGAGATTTTTAGCGATGCAATTTATTTTGTATCCTAACGATATTTTATTCATCAAGTGATAAACAGTTAATCATACATGCAATATATAGTTTTAAAATATACAATTAGGTCTGTGTAAATATATTTTTAAATAGCCACTTACCATACAAACTATGCCAATCGTGTGCTGCTGCAATTACTTAGTTATTCACATAAGTTTTAGTCTCTATTAAACATTATTTGTCTTTAGATGAAATACACACATACAAAAAAGTCTATTCACAAGTTTTTAAAGTAGCCTACACAGTTTTTAACAAAAATCTATTTACAAAATAAAAACTATTTATATTTACACACTGTAGAACTTAGAAATTCTCTAAAATTGCACTGTTGATGCAGATTTAGCTTTTTTTAAAAAATTATCATCAAAGTTCTGCTCATAGCATAGACCCTGCTGCATGAATTTTGCTGTTAGGATTTTTCCAGAGTATCATCACTTAAATTAGATCTAAACTGGGTTCGTGTTTTAGTCACCATACTAAATATGCGTTCACACTCAGCATTACTATGTGGAATAATTAGAATATTTAACATTAGTAATGAAATATTTTTGAATTTGAATAGGCCATCAGCACTCTTAATTTTACTAATCAAACTCCATTGTGTGTCTAACCTTTCACTATTTACAATTTTACTTAAATCTTCCAGTTGCAAGTTGCAGAATTCAGACTGAAGTATATCAATTGCTAAATTTCTATCTTCTCCATTCAATAAAATTGGAAATTTATCAACGAAAAATAACACACTTTGAAAGGACGAATTTCTAATTGATGAAAGATTTGCAACTCTGGCATGCAGCAAAATATCATTATTTATTGGAAACTTGTGAATGATGTAGTCACATACTTTAATGAAATAATTGCGAACAGAATCATAAAAAATATTTTTGTCTGCATCCTTAACCAGTTTTAATGATTCAACAGTCTTACTTCCTATGACTAAATCAATATCTGTTATTTTGTTTCTCTTTTGAATGATATTCAACTTTAAATATTGATGAAGCTGACATAATGGCTGAAGGCTTAACAAATTTTGACAAGTTCTTAAATAAATCTGTTAAAATAGAATGGAGTAAATGGATTTGTGGTTCTCTAGACTGCAAAATAGTATTTGGTGCTTCAAAGATTGGCAGATTATATTGAAGAAAGAAGCAAACAGAATGATTTAAATTAGATGACATAAACATAAATAGTCTCTCTTCTCTAGACAAATTTATACTAGGTCTGCTACTTGAGGAATCACTTTTTATTAGGCCTATTTGTTTCTTGTTTATTTTAACATTTTTTACTAAATTTACATCTTTTTCAATAGCTTTGTTTTGAGAGTAATTTAAATTTGGAATTTTATAATTGTCTAAATTGCATGATGGTTTTGGTTTATTAACCTCTTCTTTAAAAAAACTGGTAAGAGGTGCCCATTGTTCCAGGATTCTACTTAAACATTTACCTAGTGATAACCACTGAGTCGAAACATGTTTAATAATTTTGTTTATATCTGTATCATGTAATTTTTGAAATCTAATTAAACTCTCCTTCCTTTTTGAGCTCTTTTGGAGATAATAATAAATGTCGATAATAAAATCTTCTGCATTTATTGGTAAAGCAACAGCTCCTTTTTCAGCTGCTAAATTTATCAAATGGCATGAACAACCCATTATAATTAAATTTTTTATATCATCTTGTAAAAATTTGGCTACACCATTTTTTTGCCTATCATCACTGGAGCATTATCAGCGCTAAACGCAAAGCAGTTGTTTAACGGTACATTTTCAACTTTTAATTTATCTAAAAGAAGTTCTGAAATTCTATATCCTGTAGCATCACCGGTTAGATTAGGCACAACCATATTTAATTTGAAACTCATCCTCTAATGAATCTAAATAAGTAACTACAATGGGGTAAAGTATTGAATCGTTCTGGTTGCTACCGTCGGTAGAAATACAAAATGGCGATCTTTTAATTATATTTAAAATTGTATCAACATGTTTCGTTGATATTTCTCGAATTATGGCAGTTGTTTTTGTGCGAGCACAGGCATATTTTTAGCGATTTCACTATCGGGAAACATTTTGCGAAATAGGGCACCCGCATGATCGGAACTGCTTATAGAAATATTATGTTCTAAAAGAAAATGCGTAAAATAGCATTCTGCTTTTATAATATCATTTTTTTTCTTTTTTAGTACTGAAATCAAGTTTCGTATTCTTCTCAATCGAATTGGCACAAGTCTTGTGTTTTTCGGTACGGTACTCATATGTTTCACGATGTCTCGTCGACCTCCATGTGCAACAGAAAAATCACACCGACAAACACTGCAAAAGGAGTAAATATTGCCTTTTCTCGATTGTAGAATTGACAGAAACTCTTCGGCAAAAGATTTTTTAAAAACACAATCGTATTTTCTTTTAGACATTATACACACAACAAAAATAAAACTTGTATTTAACAGTACACCAAAAACTTCAAACACTTTCACTTTGTTGTTGACGACACAATGAAACTCACGTTCTAAACTTCAAACGTATACTGTAACTGTTGAGTGTTGACTGAAGGACAAAGGACAAAGGACGTGAAGGAAGATGTACCGTTATATTTCAGTTGTAGGCCTTTCTGTAACTAGTGAAAGTGACCTACGAATAGACACTACATCTAACGAATCCAATCCATACGACAGCTAATGGTTGACCTAGATAAAAATATCACACGCGTTTACTTTTACTTAACAAACGAAACAATTGCCTAAATATTTTACTGGGCAAATGTCTACATTACATGCATCAAACTGAAAATCTTTCACAATTTTTTCTACTGATATTTATTGTTAATGCCGAATTGGGTTAAAATACGGAGAAACTAATTGCAAATACTGAACACAGGAGATTTCATTCAAAATACGGAGTCTCCGTCCTAAATACGGAGAACTGGCAAGTCTGCACCACTCATTCAACTAGCCTATGGTTGCCACAAGTTGCATAGTCTAATAACAACCTTAAATATAAACAAATTGCATATATAATGACCTCTATTTCGGACTTGTTAATTGACTCTTCTTCAAATTGGAACTGTATATCTTCCGATCGTTTCCGTTCATCTTCCAATACAACAGTCAGCTCTTTGTTCTGTTCTTGAAGATGTTTTATAAAAGTCTGCATATCTATGTTCCGAGCCTCGACTTCTTCCCGGTACTGTATTAAAGAAAAATAAATATTATTACTAAACAAACAAACAAAATCGGAGCAAGGTAAGGTAACAAAGACAATCTGAATCACTCTAAAAGAATGCGTGTAACATAATTAATACACAAATGCATTGACAATAGAATCTCTAATTAAAATAAACCAATCAGTTATTTGCTACACTGGTGGTTCTCATCCTGTGGTTCTCTCAAGGGATACTGGAAATCTGTAAGGGGTATGCGATTAGCTACCAAAAGGCATAAAAAATAAATTGATACATATTCGCTAGATTGCCAGAATTTAATTATGCCAACACTGAACACAATTTATTACCTACTTCTAATGTATTACCTATCTTCTAACAGATTTACAGAAAAATTCTAAATGGTGGATTGTCTGAGACAAAGCATTTTAATTCCAATGATTGGTCCTTTTTCATTATTATCACTTGGAGGGTAAAAACTCTGTGTGCCAGAAAAACTTTGCAAAATTCCTACGAAGGTGTTATAACTATATTTATGTTTATTATTAAATAAGAGAGCCAAACATTTTTAAATGCAAAAAACCAACATAATTATTATAAATTTGGATTTAAATTATACTTATATGGATAATTGGTTAAGGAATAATAAATAAGAAGGAGACCTTTCATACATACTTGACTAAATTCTCGATTTATGACATCACACTTATGTTCGGCTGCCTCAACACGACTCGCAGCTAGAATACTTTCTGATTTTTCCAGATCTCTTTCCTTCAGCAGCTGCTCAATGTAGATGTCCTTTTCCTTTATCACATCCTTAATTAAAAACAAACAATTTTAAACATAAATATATGATTAATATTACAATAGGTTAATTACCTTGTATCATTCCGTCGACAATCCAAAATGTATCCTGGTTAGGATGACCGATAGAAAGTGCTCTCAGGAGAGAGCTAATTAAGCATAATATAATTTTATCATATAAGACGACTAACAAATTAGAAAACTTTTTTAGGCCTAAAAGTAACTCCAAAGTCAACAGAAATAGTTTGTCTGGCGTATATAAAATAACATGCACTGATTGTGAGAAATTTTACATTGGCCAAACGGGACGTTCATTTGCCAAACGGTTCAAAGAACACATACCACGACCAACAATAACTGAACAAAGATCCCACTTCTCCCAACACCTCATGGACCACGATCACAAGTACACTTCAATAGACAATAACCTAAAAGTACTTCACATTTGCAAAAAGGGCTATCTTTTGTCAGCGCTGGAAGAATTGAAATATACGCCGCAACCAAAAATAAAAACCAAAACCAAAACTTATTGAATGATAAGATTAACTATCGGTCCAACAAATTGTACAATACTGTGATCCGACTGAAGGATGGGGTTCAGATTGCTTGAACAGACAGCTTAGTACGGTATGACGACCGCCCGGTGTACATGTTCAACCAGTGCGGCAATAATAAAACATTTATAAACTAGACTAGGGTAACGATTCGTGGCGCCATACCATGATTATGTGTTTTTATTGTGTCAGTGTTTTTGTGTTAATAATTATAACTTATTTATTTATGACTTACAGTCCAATAACATTGTAATTAAATGTGCCAATAATATATAGAAGACGACGCCAGTACAGGCGGAATTAAATCAAAGGATCTGAAGATGACGGTATAACCGTTGAAACCGGTCATCCTAACCAGGATACATTTTGGATTGTCGACGGAATGATACAAGGTAATTAACCTATTGTAATATTAATCTAATACACAATCCAGGAAGCCAACATACAATATGTTTAAGATAAATATATGTATTGAACTAGGTTAAAGTTCATTCTTTTCTACTACCAGGACATTTTAATACTAACTGAAAACCAATAGATCTTCCCGTAAATGTCTTTTGTCAGTTCATTCGTTGCTTGTTTTGGAGTTTTTTCATTGTTCAGCCTACTTTTTCATGGACACCTTCCTTTAATTTTTTTCTCGTATGTTAATGTTTTTCAGTAGGTCCATTTCAGTATTCTTTACATGAATGGCATAAAAACAGGACTTAATTTTACTCCAAAACGATAGGTAATTAACGCCTTTATAAATTCATTTGTTTCAGTAAAAATGGAACTTTTACAATAACTCGATGCCCTAAAAAACAACCTTGTAAAAATTTGCTTGTCAAGACAACCTCCACAGCCGAAAAAAGAATTGATATGAATGCAATCCCGTCAAAGGAGCAAGCTCAGTGTTTCGCACCTCGGTCTTTAATGTGCACATAGCAACCTGTGTAAAGTATTTAATTTCTTTCATCACTGATTGACGAAGAGCTTGAAATTTCTTTCAACGCTCTTTGGCGAAGAGCTATTATAACGGAAGTAGGGGCCGAGGAAACAAGATTACTTGGCTTCAGAGATTTTACTTACGAAGCTTTATAACGTAGTGCAACACTTTACTCTACAACCAGTATTTGCTAATAATCTGACAACTATTTTTTTTTTAATATTATTCTATTAATCTGTTTACACAAACAATTTATTTATCACACTCAACAACAAAAACCTAGGTTAAACAAATTCACTCTTTCTTAACTATAAGAATTTTAAAACATGTATTTTGAGAGTGAACAACTGTTACCCTTGCCTCACTTCGAAGCAGTGATACGACCACTGTAATCCAAAATCCAAAAATTTGGATTACCGACAAGAAATGTAAAACACATTATTAGTGACCTAAACCATGATTGGCAAAACTCAATAAATTTTGTAGAATTTGTTAAAAATTCATTTGTTGTTCAATTTGTTTGTTTTTTCATTTAAAATGGAGTTCTACGAAGTACCTCCTCTCATTAGTTTAGATCGTATACAAGTTTACTTGGTTTTGCCTGATTCGTTGTGAATTGTATTAGCTAAAGGTATTACGTTACAAAGTATGTATTACAGGTTCAAGTAATACAACCTGACGTATTTATGTTAATAGAAAGAGAGTACATTTTAAAGAGAAAAATAGCTGATGTACTTTCTGAAATATAGATGAAGAATTAGTTTTAAGCAACATTTTTAGGGATATCTAGAAAACTATATATACAAAAATTCTTTTAAAAATATATTTCGTTCTCCTTAAATAGTTTAAAGTCTTTTCAAACAAAAACCCCAATATTCTTGGTAAAATATTGTTTTCTTCTGATTATTTGAATTTACAAAGATTATTTATAACTATGCCAAATTTAATTATGATACCAAATTTAATCTGCTTCTGGGAAAGTCAAGTGATCCTATAAAGGTTGTTTTTTCCATTCAATATACAGAATGCTAAAAGTGGACATTTTTACCCACTTAAGGAAGGTTAATAATGCAGTAAGACCTTGATAATCCGGCAGACTCGATAGTTCGGCATCCATCATCTTAAAAATTTGCACTCATTAAAAATGGCAGTTTTTTTAATTATTGAGTGATTTAAGCCCGGTCTACACTGTCTGTTGGCTCCACATCCGTTAAAAACAGTGTGTAAAACCCTACTGCTCAATAAACTTGTCCAAAACAAACATTTCAATCAAAATTTCTCCTGAAAATCGATCCGATTCAAAACAATGTGCTCTAGTTGTCCTTTAAAAACATTAAAGGGACTGTTTAACACTTTCGTTGCTGACAGTATTTTGTTGAACGTATTCCACTTAATGAAAATTATTTGAACAAATTGAAGTCTTTGGAAAAAGATAAATTGAATTTCTTGTAAATAGTTGTTCGATTTAAAACCGCTTTCAGGGTATCGACTATGCAGTTAATCTCTCTACGCAGTTATTAATGTTACATAGTTTCAACGCGTAATTTACGTGTTCATATGCAGTACATGAGCGTTTATTTATAGTTTATTCCCTGTCCAAACCATTTTAATGGAAGACCTCGATAATTCGGCATATTCGATAATCCGGCATCACCGGATCCCCGAGCGTGCCGGATTATCGAGGTCTTACTGTATGAGAAAAACAACGTTTTACCAATACACAAGTTGTATGTTATAGACAATAAAATTATGGGTGATTATAGATATATTATTTCATGCACAATATCTAAATCACAATTCTTCCATGCACAGACAGACCACTAACTAACCTGTAATGGTGTCCGTTTAGGTCCAGGAGGTGTGGTCATAGGAGAATGCCCTAGCGGCTTCTGTAAGGAAATTAAGAAAATGTTTGAAAACAACTATTAAAAATTATTATTATTCGTATATGTTATTAAAAACTATCACATTGTAAAATATCAAACTTTGGTCCACACATATATGTTTTGGACTATGTTCCAATTCAGTGTCAAACTAAATGAAGTTATATAACAGGTAAATCCACTCCTATCTCTGGTGAAGTTGCTTGTATGTTGGGATGCAACACATCCTTATTCCTTGTAATTTTCACCACAATGTAGCCACAGACTACAATTTACATAAACTGTCTGCAATAGTGTGTTAATCTAAACATTAAACATCAAAAAATTCTAATTTATATTGGATTTAATTTGATTTGTATTCTATTAAAGTTCTGTTAGATTCTTATTGGCAGTTTGAGTTACAATTGGTTTAGTTTGATTTTGTAATCTGCTTGACAACTGTAAAGACCAAAACAAGCCGTATAAAAAAAAACTTTCTTAATATTTTAAACATTAAAATAATTATAATATTCATGACAACTTTCAATAAGGTCTTTATTTTTAAACCACACACAATTGCAATGGTGAAAGAACTAAAATTTGGATACCTCATAAGGAGATTTGTATAAGAATGTTTATTGGTTGGATGAAGATGAATTATTGTAAACATAATCTTCAATTATGAGTAAAGTTCCAGTTTTTCGCCTAAGTAAACCCACACAACTGTCGGATTTGAGCAGTGAAAATCAACGACAATCCTTGGAACAGGTTCGTAACAGCCCAAAAGGAAGACCAAAGTTTATGTTCCTTTCTTTTTTCAATAGAGAACATATAACGGAATAGTGTACCTAGATAAGCTGCAGTGAATTCGGCACTTGATTTAATTGGCAACCAAATTATCAATGAAAGTTACATTAATCCTAAATAGCTACAAGATATAGCAAGTTGGATTTTTCTATTAAATGACACCACAATCGGGTCAATAAGCTGTTGAGGCAAATTACAAATTTGTTAAAACCTTACTGAATAACCCTGAACAAACAGTTTTTGATTTAAACTAAAGTGTTAAAAAATCAATTAATTTAAATACAAATTACAAAAATTTTAAACAAATATATACAAAATATTTCAAAACTAAGATTGTCTTACTTGTTAAAATATTTACAAAGACTAAAATTGCTTGAATACTTTGTGTACTAAACACATTGAGCATGCCCAAGACTACAAATAATACAATACCATCTTACGGGAATAGTGTGCATGTTAAGAAGTTCTAGTAAATCATTTAGATCAGAGATAAATTTTATTTCTTTAAATTCCATATCAGAGATAAATTAAAGTAGTTATATATCCAAATCTAAAGCAAACATAAATTATATGCAACTGTAACATATTGGATTAAATAATTGAAAGAAACATGATGTACATCATCAGCTAAGAAATATTTACCAGGTCTAAGATACATTTCATGTGTATTCATTTATTTGTCTGTAAGTAGAAGCAAACATACCAACGTAGCAGCTGCAATTTTTGTCTGTCCTACATTTTGATACATTTCTGACATCATGAAACCACTCACTAACAGTCCACTCAAAATATTCATTTTTAAATCTGAGCATAAAACTTAATCGAGGAAACTGAAGGAGTAATTTTATTTTGTTGATAAATTTAAATTCTGGACAGAAATAAAACGTTTGAGTATTTTTTTAGTTGCATAGCATCCTTATTTTGTGTCCATAGGACTAACAGAGGACAGAGAGTGGAGTAACGTACAGGAAAAATCAATGTTTATAGTCAAATTCAAACCAATTTTAGTATGAACAAAGGTGTAAGAAAAATGTTTAATCTGCTAACTGAGCTATTTCCCTATCTTTGGGTTTTAATACAAACTGACCTGCAACTCTATAAAGAAATAACCTAGGGCTGCGAGTAAATCAAGAAGATAATGGAATAGCTGGTGTATGGACCTAGTTCCATTTATTTATTTGCCAAATAAATGTCTTTCAATGAATTTTTAGGAAAGAAATAAAAGTGTTTGTTGTTGTCTTCCCTTTACAATGTTGTTGGGAAGGTACCTGCCTACGTATTAAGAGTAGTAGTTTCACTAAAAATACCTGATGCCACATAAAGAAAAGTAAGTTTCAAATTTTATACAAAAGTTAAGACTTCTACTAGCAAGCTAAGTTAAAATCAAAACAATCTATGAAAAAGTATTTAGTGATACAGTATTACAAACAGTATAGATTTTAGCTAAAAAAAAAACATAAATGTTACTGAAATCAAAATAATGTAAAAATGATCCACAAATCAGCCACAACATTTCAGATTTAAAAAAATGTTTTCTACATTTGGTTGCTTATCAAGTGAAAAACTAAAACTTACACATGTATAAACTAAATAAAAAACTTAAATCTATATAGAGGACTAGGCCTATGTTAGATGTCTAACCTAACTAATGTACATTTTCTCTCTTTGTTTGTATTTAAGTTTTCTTGATATCTCAGCTCTAGTATTCTAGTTCTGAGAACATCTTACAAAGGCCAATACCTCTAGGTTTATGTTTTCTATTCAGTTTATATAAAATATGTGTTAACTTCAGTTTTTCACTTGATAACAAGGGTTGATTATACTCTCGAAACATCTTTACATTATTTTCATTGTACACAATGGATGGGAAATGTCGGAATAAAAATTGTAAAACTATGATCAATCCATCATAAGAAACTAATTTTAAAAACAGAACATGTGAGATATTGTCTAAACTATTTTACTATTCTTTTAATACACTGGAAAATAAGTAAAATAGTCATGGGACTAGTTGGTTAATTAAAAAATGGCATCTGTTTGAAACAGATTTGTAGAGTTTACATTTGCCTACTGCAGCTTATTTGTTTTTGTAAATTGGGAATACCTTGCATGGCGCAGATAACAGATACAAGTCATTAATTAAATCGTGGAGAGACATATCGGGCGACAATCAATTTTACTGTTTCATTTAAATTTTAGTTTTAAAGAAAAATTATTAAATGCATACTAAATAGTAAATAAATGTTAAGTAATAATAAAAATATCAAATACAAATTAATATAGGTAGTAAATAAAAATAATAATGTTAAAAATAAGAATAATCTAAAATTATATAGAGGATAGCTACATTCCAACCAAAAGGTGCAGTCAACATCAACAAGCAAAATAATAAAGTATTAATATACAATCATGCAGAGCATTGTAAAGGCTAGTTATGAAGACAAAACCCTCAACTCATAAACTTATACACGTACATAACAGCAAACTGAATTAGCAAATCTTATGAAAATAAAACATGTCATAAAAATAAAAGCGGCTTAAATTTACATCCGTTCCAGTGTTAGATAAGATGTAGGAAATATTTAACAAACTTATAAATACAGGCATGGCATTTTAAAAATCACATTTTTATACAAACCTTTTCTTTATTTTGGAGCCTCGAATTATTTTCATTACATAAGACACTTATTTTTAATGCACACAATATAAATACTGCTACAGTTTCTTGCACAGGTTTAGTATAAGAATTTTTAATGTAATTTTTTACAACTGTACAAAAAGATTTTTCCATATTAATTCAAAATGACAGTAATTTAAAAATATTTAACATCAAATATCTCAAAAACCACTCAATTTATAGTTTTTTTTAACTCATCTTTTTCACTAAAAAGACAACTTAATTACTGACAAAAGCTGAGAAGTCAGTGACCATTTTGAAATAGTGTTAAGGGTCACATTTATTTGTAATTTTGTATTAATTTTCTTTTCTTTTAATTACCAGAATTTTATACAACTTTTAGCTTCAATCTTGTTGTTAAAAATAAATGTCAAGAAATTAAGCTTTTTGTTAACAACTCAGATGTCCTTTGAGCAAATGAAAAAAGTTTATTTTTTCGTCAAAAAGGAAAATATTTAGTTTCTTGTACATTTTCTGATTTTAAGGAAGTTTGAGATAGTTAAACGTTAAATATTTTGAACATTTTGAAAATATATCAAATAAAATCATTTTATTTGGTGCACTTTTTATTGCTTTGTCTGTTTCCAAACTTACGTTTCTTGGGGGAAAAATACAAAATGTCGGATTGTTTGCAAACAAACCATTTTAGGAATTGTATAGGAGAAAAAGTCTAACAAATGCAGTTGTTAAGATTCTAAGAGAAGACTCAGGGTATACTTGTATTACAGCAAAGAAACAGACTTAAGTTTTATTACTATTAGCTAAATTTAAGTTAGCATGCAGTATTTGTTGAAAATTAAGCATTATTAAAGTTTAAGAGATCTGTCCTCATAACCTTGTTAACAATACAATGCAAAGATTAACAAAACATGCACAATTTTACAAATACTTGGGTCTTATTACAGTAGCGGCAGCACTGCTTGTGGTTGGATGCCCTCAATTCACAAGTAAACCTTAACAACTGTCCTTAAATCTTTATCAAATTAAACAATCATTGGGTAAAACTATGTATAAAACCTAGAAGTACATCTATTGCAAGACATGTCCACTGTTTTAATAACATTGTGACAAGAATAACTATTTACATGTGAGAACTGGGCAATAGCACAAGGGACTCAACATCTGTAAGGTGTGAAGTTTTATAAAGATATACTCTATGATAAAAATGTTATTCTTCAAGATTTCCAGTAAAAGATTTTAGTGGAAGCGAGTACTGCGAAGAAACGGAGAGTAACATTAGATCGCTTACTAATCATGAAATAAGATAAGCCATCATAGATCTATTCATCATGGTGGTAGATAATGGAAATTGTGCTCAGGACAATATGCGGATATAAGACCATAAGCACGGGAGTGGCAATTGTGCTGGCAGGGGTTCGACTCAGTGACCTTCTAGTGGAGGAGAGAGGAAAATGTCTAAATTGGGAAGAGGGCTTACTATGACAGGACCTCAGGAAACTGACAGTGGAAGAATGGCAGGACAGGTGGGCTGTAGTAGACGGGACAGGAAACTGGCGCCTGATTCCTGATTTAAGGAGATGGATCAGTAGACCATGGGGAGAAGTAGACTACTATACAACACAATTCCTGACTGGGCATGGAGAGTTCCAAAACTACTTACACAGGTTTAAATTAAGAGAAGGTACAAAGTGCCTCTATTGTAAAGAGCACACTATTCCATTGCCCTAGATGGCAAATGAACATGGAGGAATACAGAATGTGACTGGACAAGTGTTTAGTGTCCTATTACTGTTAGCACTCTGTTGGAGAAGAGACAGTATTGGGAGGCAACAACCAGTCTGAGTAACTCGATCCTGGCCCAAAATGAGCAAGAAACCCGGATATTAGAGCTGAGTTAATAAAGCAGAAGTAGCATAAAAGGCAGAGATACTGAAGAATGGACTAAAGGCACTATTATGAAGCAATGTGAAAGCGGTACCATGATGGTTGTGTCTGGAGCTGAAGGAGGGGGTTTTTAGTAGGTAAACTGGAGAAACAGGAAGCGGTCCTACACTCAGTGTGTAAAGCATTTCCCCCCTTAGCTATATAAAAAAAATATAATGAAAATTACTTAAAAATTTCCCCACACTATTATCCCATACATTAAAACTGATTTAATTAAAAATGTGCAAAGTGTACCTATAATATAAAAAAGGAAACCCCCTCACTATTATTTACTGTGTTTAAGAAAGCAAGTAATAAATGCCATTGAGCAATATTCTGAATTAGTTCTTAAATCTAAGATTAAATCTACCAGGACACTATTAGATGAAGTGCTTGGACCTCGAATCCTTAGGTAAATTGAAAAAAATCGTTACTTCTTAAATTAACCCGTATTGAGCATTTACTTAAAATTATTTTAAAAATCTAATTTTTTTTCAATATAAATTGTGTAAAAATATTTACTTACTCAAACATTTACTTTGATAGAAACTATCCTTAATTATTATCACATTGTTTTATATAATTACCTAAACAAAACTCTAAAAAGAATTTCATTAAAATCCTGCTAATAATTCTTTTAATTAGCCACGTGATATATATTTTAGGGAACAGAAAGAATATTTCCAAGAGGGTGAAAATGAAAGAGATAAGGTAAGAATATAGACTGGTAAATGAACATCCAGGATTAAGGGCGAATAAGCTTTCACTAGATGCTTGTTTTAAGCAAATAGTACAAGACCTTTTGTATAATGTATATTTATTTATAAAGACCTTTTGTATATAAATTGTATAAGACCTTTTGTACAGATGACATGAGGTGATATGGTTAATCACAGGATAAAGACACATACAAAAACATATACCAAAGACCATTTATGCAAGAAAAATGGCTAGCATCAGCAAACTGTAGATCCCCTGCTATATGAGTGTGAATGTCTTAATCTGGTACCTAATGCCAAAGGACAGACAAATTCATAAAGGCAGAATCGCCAGGAAAATCCTAATATTTACTGAGCTCATGAATATTTTAAGGAACAACTAAGGACTCAACATCCTACATATTTGTAAAAGTGCTCATGGCCGATGTATAACAGAATTAAACCTCCCAAGTAATAATAATAATAATAATAAAAAAAGGATGAAATCGGTTTAACTTAAATAAAAAATTCAATAAAATAATGCAAAGCAAAATAGTTTTAAACAGGATGTACAGCTCTATTATTACAGTTTGGATTAGGACTAGCCAAAATAATAAGAATGTTAACAATATTGAGTTAAAACAATTATTGTATAATCTTTAAGTAAATAATTTAATACATTTTAATATGGTCAGGAAATAAATTTGAAGCTGTTTAGTTCCTAAACTTCCAAGTGCTATCAGATTCTTGTAGATTTAAGAACAGTTGTGTACAAGTCATGTCAGGGCACCCGACCTACCTGGCTCAGTGAGTTAACTCCAAGTCTTACCCTAGCAGAACTCCTAACAGATGTTGTGCTAGCTATAGAGCTAATACTCTCTCTGGATCCAAAGCTTCGCAGTCCACTGGGTCCATGATGCATTGCACAAGATGGCCGACGACTGGACGAAGGTGATAGACTCACCTTGTGCAAAGGTGCAAAAAGACCAAACTTATCTTGGCATTCAAAATATCTGGAAGTAAACAAAATTGTAGTTTTAAAAAACATAAGAATCTATAATGAGTTAGAGCTTTGTTTTAGATAGAAAGCAACAAATTTTAAAATGTGTGCACATTGTATAGTCCAGGAGCATATTGCACGTTTAAGTGGTCTGTGGGATTTTTTGTGAAGGGAAGGTGCAACTATATGGAATTTCTTTAATATATGCTACATCATGGTGTGGTACCAGGTGTTTACCTTCAAATTACGCCATTTGGGTTTTAGGCCAAAGTTTGATAAGTTCAAAAGTTCATATTCTTGTTACTGTCATTTGGAGTATAGTTTCCAAGGGATTTATTTTAAGATATACAAACAATTTTTTGATAAAACTTTGTGATACATAGCTATCCAGATATAAAAATAGCGATGTATAGGTATTTAAACTGAACCTTTAAAAGTAAAACAATATCTGCTCTGGTATGCCAAA
>JAGFPH010000144.1:77603-90702 GCA_018207615.1 Philaenus spumarius
AAACTGAACCTTTAAAAGTAAAACAATATCTGCTCTGGTATGCCAAAAATTCCCCTTATCTCATCAATCCTAATTGTTCAATATAGTCACTCTCCCCCAGCACTTTTGGGAAAAAATCATTTTATTTAATTGAATATTGTTTTCACAGTTTTATTAGGAAGCTTTTGCACTTTGATGTACAATATGGTAAATAAACACTCTAAACATTAAAATGTACCATTTAGAGTTTACCCTAAAGAGAACATTTTTTGCCAATAACATTTCCTTAGAAAAAATTGTGAAGTAATATTTAATGTCAAAAGATTTACATCAACATACTCAAAATGGCTGACACTACAGAACCATTTTCTTACAAGCAAATCTAGCACATCTCCGGTTTATTTTAGTTTAAGGTGTCTGTTATAAAAGCTAATTAACAACATCTAGAGCAAAACATCACATTCCTTACCGTACACCTTGGACAGTTCCGTCATTTTTACCAAGGGGATCATCAAGTTCTACACCGCACCACTCTCCAGGTGCAAACTGAGTAGTACCAATGTACCTTAGCATCCCTGCTTTTGAACCATTATTGGAGTTCCTAACTATAACTCTATCTCCAACCTTTAGTTCTGAGCCTGAAACAACATATTTTATTTCAATTACAAATTAAGTACTGTAACTGATTCCCCTTTCTAGAGTGCATTACTGGCCAAACGATCAAGTTTGTTTTGGTTGTTGAGAATGTTTAAATCAATTCAAGTTGCCATCAAGTGAGCAATACAGTCAGTTTACCATTTTCTAAACACTTTAAGTATCAAATCGATGAAATTCATGTGCAGATTTGTTAAATGTGTGATTAAAATGTATTAAGTGGGGTTATTAAAAATAGTAGGTTTGCAGTTCATAGAATAGATGTGCATGAGGATGGGGGAGGATAGGAGCAGAACTTTGGTCATTAATAAAGATTTGGTAACAAAATTTTATCAGAAAATTCATAATTTATAGTTTATAATTTTATTATTTTGTAATGAATCTTTTAAAATTTTAAGAAAAATTGTGACATTTCTTAGGTAATAAAAAACTAAAAAGTATGCTCACATTGGGTGTTAGAACGCAGTCTGTCATATACAGTGCATTTGGCTATGCATAGCAGATTTTCATTTGAAATAAAAATGGGAGCAATTGGAGTCACCTTACAGCCCCGAATTATAGCCCATCTGAATAAAATTTATTTTTTGGTTTAAGCAACTCCCGATCAGTCAGGATATGGTGAAGATGACAGTATCAAATGGTCAGGTTATTCTTAACCTTTTGCACTCCATAGGCGAACTCAGTCCGACATCGCTAATTTGCCGTTGCGCTCCACTGTCGGACTCATTCCAACAAACGTTTTAATATGATTTCTATGTTCTAAACAAGTGTAGAATCTGTGGTTTTCGGTCTAATGAGACTTCAATGTTGTTAAAACAGTTTAGAAACCAGTGACAGATTATATTGGCCGTTTGAATATATTTTATATCTCTCTGAAGTTGAGCAGCTGTTTGCCAGTCATGATCAAGAAATACAAATAGCATCGTCTTTTATCTTGCGTCTTGTAACTTTTGTTTACGCTTTTTCAAGTTGGATTTATTTATACTGTACGTTATTATTTTGCAGTTTTGTGTGAATTTTGTTAATGTAAATAATGTAAAAATCTTGTTTTTGTTTTATTTTGTGTTGAGAAATGGCAACTGTTTAAACTATACGTTAACGTGGTTATGTACCATTATTTCACAAAAATGTTATTGTTAAATAAATTTTTGAACAAATATAAACACAATTGACATACTTAAACAGACATTTACTGTAAAAACTATTTTTAAAGCTCTAATAATTTTTATTACTACTTTTAAATTAATAAAAAGAACATATTTTTTTTATTTGTTTGACCTAATTTATTCAAAATAGGCCTACTCAATAAAAAAATGTTGTTAAACCTCAAGAATATTTTTTTAATTATTTATTATGGTCACATTTAGTGTAATAAAGTATTTTAAGAGCTCTAAACTCTATTATTCTTATTTTTAATTTCATTACAAAACAAAATAATCGATTGATTTTTTTGACCGATTATATTCAAAATAGGCCTACTCAATGAAACATTTTTTATTTAATCTTTCAACAATTTTTTCCTTATTCTCTGTTTTATTCCGAACAAAATGATATATAATAACTTATGTTTACTATTCATAGGAATTTTTTAGCGAATTTACAAAAATAATTCTGCAAACAGTAATATTTTAATTGGATCTGGTGGAGCAGCCAAGTGTCAAACAAATAGAGTGCAAAAGTTTAATATACAAAGACAGCATAGCAGATTTAGTTACCAGATATTAATAATACCAGAGAAGAAATATCTTCAGGTTACTGAAAAGCGTGAAGTACTTTAAACTAGTTAAAAGACTGTCACAATGCGAATTGAATGGCATTGCTATTTTTTGACAATAACCTAATAGACTCCTTGGAAAATATGAAATGAAATGAAAATTGATTTGACCCTTTTCCATACATAATTTAAACAGAAAAAATTACAAACTTAAATTATACGCTTAATAATAAAAGAAACAACTATTCACAGTTAAAAATATAATACATATATAAAGTATAAATTATAAATAACATAGTAAAAAATAATCATAATAAAAAGTAATCATAATAATAACATAAAATTACTGTATTATAAAAAAAAAAAAAGGAAAGGGTCAATTCATCCCGAGGTTAAAACCTGTTTGGGATGAAATATTCCATACAATTCTACAAATAAATAGCTCGATGGAAGTATGTACTGCTAGATAGTTGATAAGACTAGTTTTAGTACTTGATTTTGTTTAAATGGGTTAAGAGGAAAAATCATTCTTCCTATATGAGTAATAGGAATACTTGTAAATAAACTATCTACTTGAAACTATACTTGTTTCAATCTATCCAGCGGTTTTTAAAATCGCTAAAGTCATTCCTATTTATAAATCTGACTGTAAAGAAAATATAAGTAATTATAGACCAATCTCACTGCTCAATGTGTGTTCCAAAATTCTTGATAAGTTAGTCAAAGAGCAGTTGTCAAAATATTTGGAAAGTAACAATATCTTGTGTGAGCAGCAGTACGGATTCAGGAGTGGAAGAAATATTTCAGATGCATTGTTTGATCTAACGAATGTGCTCAATCAGTCATTGGCAGCCAAAGACAGGGTATTGGTGGCATTTCTTGATTTGGCTAAAGCTTTTGATTCTATTGATAGGTCAAAATTACTTAATAAAATGAGTTGTATTGGTATAAGAGGGAATGCTTTAAAGTGGTTCAGTAGTTACTTAAACCATAAAAATCAAGTAGTGTCTATTTGCGGCGTTACTAGTGATCCGTGTCCGGTAGATTTTGGTGTGATACAGGGTAGTACATTAGGGTCTATTTTGTTCCTTATATATATAAATAATATTTCAAAAATAAATATGCAGGGGAACTTATTTCTATTTGCTGACGATGCATCCATTTTGTTCAAAGGGGAATCCTGGAATGAAGTTTATTCCCAGGCTACTTGCGATTTGTCAACAATAAAATGTTGGTTCGATCATAATGCACTAACTCTTAATGTCCGTAAAACAAAGTATATGACGTTTTCAATAAGGGAGAACAATCGGGAACATATTAATAGAGAATTGGTTTTGCACTCGTGCGGTGACATAATCAGTAATCATTGCGGCTGTGATCGGCTCGAAAGAGTCGACAAATATAAATATCTTGGAGTTATGTTTGACGATCGATTAAAGTGGAATGAGCATACCTCTTTTATTAAAGGTAAAGTTCGTAAACTGACATATGTGTTTAGACGGTTTGCTGGCATTTTGAATGAAAGCGAGTTAAAACAAGCGTACTACGCGTATGTGCAATCAATTTTACAGTTTGGTATTATTGCATGGGGAGGTGCTGGTAAAATTCAGATTGAGCGCATACTAGTTGCGCAAAAAGCTGTTCTAAAAGCAATGATGAATAAGTCTCGAATGTATCCAACTGAAATGCTATTTAAAAATATCCAAGTGCTAGATATAAGACAACTTTATATTAAATCTATTCTATTGCATATATTTAAGAATAAAAGTAAGTTATTTACAAATATTAGGCATACGTACAGCACGAGAAATGCTGTAAGATTCGGGATTGCTACATCTCGTTTACGCAATAAAAGGTCAGAACTAAGTGCGCAATATGTGGCTCAGGTGTTGTATCGGAATGTACCACTGAAGCTGAGAGACACGGAATTGCTTCAAATAGACACATATAAGAAACACGTGACACAATGGCTGCTTAACATTGGTAGGGATGAGTCTGAAAACCTTATTAGAATATAAGTGAGTGTAAATACCAGGATGGGAATGTATGATACAAGTAAGATTGTCTGAGATGAAAGTGAATGTGTTTAGGTATAAGAATGTTTGGTATAAATTTATAATTGAGATAATTATACAGGAGTGTATGTGTCACGTTGTATATGCATTTTACACGAGGGTGAGTGGATTTATTTATTTATATTATTATTGCTGTGTTTTTGTTTTTTTTATAAGGCGAAAACTCTATACTAATATTTAAGAGTGTACAAAGTGCTGGGATGTATTCGCATGCTAGTGTATTGCAATGGATGATTAAGTGTAAGTATATATATTTGTGGAATGAGTTTGATTGTATGATAATCTATAGATGTATGCTTGGGTATAAATGGTTATTATTATTATTCTCCTCTTCTCATCTTGTTCTTGTGTGTGTGTTCTTGTGGTATGTGATAGTCTATTGGCGTTTTATCTCAATAACTACTACACTGCCACCACCAGAACAACAATATAAATAAGTCTTTATAAAATAATTATGACTATAAAATATAGCTACATGTCTGGCATGATAGTTTCGATCGCATTGCATTTGGGCACTCAACTCATTACCTACACACAGGCGTAAGCCCATGTAGGGATTATTCTTTTGAACCAAATTGGAAGAAAATGTAAAACAAAAACAAAAAGAATAAAACCATATTCTATTCTATTCTAACTTTTAACATTTTAAGGATATGTTTTAATTTGAACAGATAAAAAGTTAAATGCATTAGAAATGCTAGAACTTAGTAGATGTGTTAATAAGAAATGAGGTTTAGTTATGAACGATCAATCAGATTTAAGTACTTCACAACCACTGTAAGCCTTGGTAAATCAAAATAATTTTTCTTTCATCTCTTAGGTAGTCTGTAAGCTGTCTTTGAAAGTTCTGAAGCTAGCACCATCTACTGCTCAATAAATATTTGTGGAAGAACCAAGAGTGTATTTAGTTTAGATAAATATAATGGAATTCCAACAAGAACCATCGGTTGTTTCCTAAGGAAAATTAAATTATTGGATTTTTTAAGTAAAAGATAGTAACAGGTAGAAATAATAAAAAATATACTGTTTTAGGAAATGTAATACATGAAAATCAGCATGTGTGGTGTCTACTTGCTCGTACTAGAATTATAAGGTTGATACTTAAGAACTACTCTGTGAAAACAACGTTCAAACTACAATTTTCTTAAATGTTCCTTACCTCCTCTCGATCCTGTCTGTGATACGGACATGATACTACCCACAGGGGATACAGGCGAGGTTATGCGTGACACAGAAGATCCTGGAGAAACCATTGTTGAACCTGGAGAAGATACCTGCCCATCCTCATTAGTTGTTAGTGGTTTATTACTAAGCCTAGTCAGTCTGGAGAATATTCCCTTACGGTTTTCACATTGAAAATAACGGATTCCAGCGACCGAACCATCATTTTTTCCTGAAATTGTATAACATTAAATTTGTGTAGTTGTATAACATTAATAAACAAATATGAATGCTTCATTAAAAGTAAGTTTACACACACAAAATAAAAAACACCAAATTACATATAGTAAAACCAGATTTATTCACACGCACAGGCCTAATGCCCATAAAGGTGAATCTTTCTAACTCAGTTAATTTACGAATTAAACTTTAAAAAAATAATAAAAAATCAATTTTAAACACGAGATAAGTTAGGAGTATATGTGCAAGTATTTATTTATGTGCAAACATGATTAGCTTACCCAGTTTTTCTCTGGTTAAAAATTTGCAGAAATGAGGAAATACTTACAAATCTCCTATTTGATAAACTTTAACACATTTATAGAAGTTAATATTCATCTGAACATGATTATTAAAGACTCATTTAAAAAAATATGTAAATGAGGGTTTACTTCTTTGGAAAAATGTAATTTTAAAATATCGACTTGCCTTCGGTTTTTATCCAACAGAATTCTTCTTAAAATGGACAAATTTTAGTAAAGAATTTTGTTACACTGTAATACTTTTTTACTATAAAATGTTTATTGTTTTATTGTTTAAAAATAAGCTCTAATCTTGATTCTAATATAAGATTAGTTAAATTAAGGAGCTGCTTGAGCCGAGCCTCAAAACCAAAATTTAAAGAAATAAAAAACAGTAAAACCTCATTAATCCGGACTAATTGGGGCTCTAAGTCGTCTGGATAATTGAAAGTCCGGATTAAATGAAATAACCTTAATATGAACAAAGGTACATAATGAAACACCCTTTATAGAAAACGAACATGTATTTTGAGTTTAGTTGTATGTACAGACAATACGTTAATTCATAAAACGTGTAGTAAAATGTATTACACTGTGAATATCAAAGGTCCATTCTGTGGACTACTGGTTTAGAATGGCTTATTCCAAATTTAGTTGAATGTAATCTTTATAACCTGCAGTCAACTGGCTGTCCGGATTAAGCAAAGTCCGTCATAATGGGGTCCGGATTAATGAGGTTTACTGTATTTTAAAATAACCATTTCTTCAGATTTGTTTTGTTTTTATTGTTATGCTTAATATTATTAGTTTTCAACAATTTTTTTAAAGTTTATTTCAAAACACTTCTCTAATAAGAGAAAATGCAAATTAAAGAACTAGGAAAACCTTCATTATGTATACACATTTTTCTCAAGAAATTTCCACATATTTTAAATGAGTTTCTGGATGTGATACAAGCATATAATAATTACATTAACTATTTATAAAAAGAAAAATAGAATGGCTAAACCGTAAACAAAAACATAATATTCAAAGTATTGTAAATAAAAATCTCCTCTTGTAGGAAGTAGCCTACTAAATATTAAACACATAGTAACTCTTCCAGTACATGTTTTTGGTCCAGACAGTAGTCTAAATTATTGGCATTCTGTACAAAAAAATAATCTTGGACATCAAGTAAATAACCTTTAACAATTTAAAAGGCACCTTAATTGAATAAATTCTCACAAATCTCAGTTTACATTATCTTTTTTTCTAACTTTAACTAACCTGTTCTAGAAACCACTGTAACATAATATTTCTTTTCAAGGTCAAGCAATGATTTATCCTATAGCCTAGTCATTTGTGAAATATAATCACTGCACCCAGATGTAAAGTATCAAAATACCTGTAATATTTGAGAATATTTTTTGTTGGTTCAGGTGTAATAAAGTTTGGTTATAAATTTAATGTTTGAAATTTGTATGGAAATCTGTCTCTAAGTTTCTCAATTATTAAATATTGAGGTGAACAAGGGTCTATGATTTTGAAAGAGGAAACTTTTTGAAATGTTATAACAGTTTCAGCTGAACAAACTATTTCCAACTTAACTAAAAAAAAATATTATTTTGTAGATAACTAAATTGTTGTCTTAGAGGTAACCCTCCTAAGTACATAATTAATTATGGTAATAATCACCAACGTAAATAAATTTAGGTAAAGTTAGGGTACATAGTATTAAACTTATACAAAAACTTATAAAAACACCCTTTTTTTAATTATTATTTAACTATGAACCCATTAGCCTCCCACTTTGAAATTTGGAGAATCACTTACCAAAAGCATAAACTATTTATAGGAATTTTTTTAATTTTCAAAATGTACATTTTGAGAAAATCAAAATCAAAATTTTTTAAAATAAAATTATATTAAAGTACATTGTGTTGTACAAGAAAAGAAAGACACTGACAAAAAGTTTTACAAGTAAAACTGACTAACATGACACCACTTCCATCTCTCTAACTCAATCAGGACAAAAGCTACGAGGATTTCAAAATATGTAGGTTAGGTTTTTTGGCCGATTTTGGGAAACTTTACATAGCCGTAATTTTGAAACCGTTTGATATATTTGAAAAAAAATTTAATTTTTCTTAATGTCTGTGAGGACAACCTTCATACCAAATTTCATCAAATTCTGAATAGGTCAAGTAATGTTTTTTATTTTAGTGTGTTGATTTTATATGGAACTAGCTGAATATCCTTGCTTCGCTCCAGGGAATTTGTTTTTTTCATCACTATGATTCATAATTATTTGAAATATTTTTCCTCTCATTTTCTTTCATCTATTATTTCATGAAAGTGAATATTATAACATGTATTTTCAATTAGTTTGGTATTTATTGTTCACTGGCTGCCCGTCAATTGTCTTCGTCACAGTATGTGTGCCGATAAATTAATTCAGAGTGAAGAGTGTCTTCTTTATCAACCGCTAAATCTACAGACAGGTAATTCACAATTATAGCTGGATGTTTGCAGATCACCCAGATACGACTTTAATATGCGAATGTATAGATCAGGATAGTTTTGATCAGCTTACGTCTAAAATATTTTCTTAAAATTAATAAGTGCCAAATTTCAGCTCTCTAGCTTTAAGGAAAGAATACCAATTAATATTTATTGTTTTTAGGGGTTGTTATTACATTTTCAACCCTTAGCAGCACGTAACAAAACGCAAAACTGGTTTATTTTTTATATGTATCTTGTAACGTAAAACTGGTTTATTTTGTATATGTATCTAGTAAGACATAAATGTACTAAATTTCAGCTCTCTGGCTTTAAAAAAAGTATAAAAATAAATATTTATTGCTTTTAGGGGGGTTGTTATCATATTTTCACAACTATATCAGCACGTAACAAAATATAAAACTCATTTACTTTTATATGTGTTTTGTAAGAAATAAATGTACAATATTTCAGCCTTAAGGAAAGTAAACAAACAACATTTATTGTTTTAGTGGATAATTCAACCCTTAAAGGCCAAATATTTTAAAATCCTACTTTAGTTCACTTCTAGCCCCTATGAACATATGTACCAAAAATTTCACGATCCTTGGCTGTATTAAATTAATATTTATAGATATAGGGGTTGTTACTAAATTTAACCCCTTAGCAGAACTTGATAAAACGTAAAACTGGTTTATTTTTTATATGTATATTGTAAGAAATAAATGTAAAAAATTTCAGTTTTCTAGCTTTAAGGCAAGTATAACAAACAATATTTATTGTTTTAGGGGGTGTTTCAACCCTTAAAGGCCAAATATTTTAAAATCTTTTCTTAGTTCGCCTCTAGCCAATGTGAGTAATATGTGTATCAAATTTTACGTTCCTAGGTGGTATTCAATTAATGTTTATAGTTTTAGGGGTTGTTACCCCCTAGCAGCATTTCACCCTAAGGACAAAACAAAAATGAACGTTAAGGACCCTAAGGGCAGAACGTGACAAAATGTAAAAGTGGTTTACTTTTTATATGTACTGTGTAAAAATAAATGCACATTTTAGTTTTCTAGCTTGAAAAAAATTATAATAATACAAAATTTAAAAAAATTTCAAGATGGAGGAGTAAAAATAAAATTTACGATAAATAAATTTTTTAGGTCAAGCACTTTGAAATAAACATTTTGTGTCTCTTGAAATTTTTTCTAAAAACTCTTCTTTTTCGAGATATTAGCAACTTTATGTCGATTTATTTCAACACGTTTAAGGCCGCCATTTTGTTTTGGGTGGTCCGATTTTTATTTTCTTTATGTCATTTTCCTAGTCTTAAATAGACTTTAAAATGAGGTATCACATGACCATACTTCCCATTTAAAAATTTTGAGTTGCTCCCGAAATCCCCCATTTTTGGAGGACACTAAAAATTTCCAATAAGATCAAAAGATACTTTGGATTAAGTTAGTATCGTCCCTCAAAAGATATTTGTTTGTTTTAACAAGCAAAAAAATTAAAGGGGGGGACGGACTTTTTTGACACACTGTATATACAGATGACCGGAATGATATGGATAGTCAAAGTAAATGTTCAAACAAATTCTCAAACTTTAATTTTTTTAAGGTTTTATTATTTTTCTAGTATGAGGATAATTACTTTGCCAAATAATATTTTATAATTAAAATTAACTTAAAAGAAAAATATTATACTGTAATTTGGTTATAATAGGGCTAGCGGACAAAAGTTTCAAAATCTATGTGGCTCAATTTCCAATTATTCATTTTGTGACACCTACTATACACCTCATTCTCTCCTTGGAGGAAGGACATGTAGTTTTAATTTGATGATAAAATTAAGTAGTTTATTCACACCCTTTTAAAACAAAGGACAGTTTCAAAGGCTTACTGACCACCAAAACATTCAATAAGAAATTTATTTTCCTATCTCATAGAGATTCTTTGTTTTTTAATTTAACTCACCAATAGGCTCATCAAGTACTATTCCCGCCCAGTCCCCAGGAGCAAACTGTGTTTCACCAATGTAAGCTATCTGACCGGGCTTGGTGCCTCCGACCCACACACGATCGCCGATGATAAAGCTGTCAGTGTTTTCTGTGAGGACGATACTGGAATCTGGAAACATATACATATGTATTAAACAAGGTACCTTAAATATAAGAGTATTTCATTTGACACAATGGCTTTAGCTTGGTAGTGCTGTGACTGACAATATCAGCAGTTTTTTTCTAAACAAACCATTTAAATACACCAGCTGCACTAGGCTATGAGCAGGATATATCACCAGCTTAATATTTTTTTTATTGCAGCTGACCCATTAAAAATGTCCTTTTTTTAGCTGAAAAAAGAATGGAAGGCCTGATAAGCGAGTCAAAATGAGCAAAATCCTAAATGAGTAACAACAGCAACAATGATTTATTTATCAGTTTGTCACAGTATTTAATTTTGTTACAGAAACAATGCACACCTACTTTTTCAACATGCAACAAAATTTTGGTCTTGCTTTATAAAGCATAATTTAAAGAGTATTAAAATAAGTATAAAATTTAGCAATATAATGTTATCCAGTCTATACATTTTTATAATTGCTAATTTAAAACATAAAAGCAAGAATCCCAAAATGATGTGTTAACTATAAGACCCTTATGTGGTTTCAATAAACATAAATTAATGTTTTTCATATCCTACTTTTGTTTTTCAAGTTCACACAAAACCACCTTTCTAAGGTTTAACAAATTGGGTTGTTATTTTGCATCACCAATTTGCAAAATTGTGACCAATTCAACTTTTTTATGAGTTCTGAAAAAATTTCCTCTGAATTTGAAGGGAAGTGTTACCATTTTGTAAAATTATAGCCGAAGTACTTTAACGTTTTTATAATATACCCTTAAAACTTCCATCATTAGTGGTTTTAAATCAAGATAAGATTAACAAACATATTAAAATAGTATGTTCTATTAAAAAACTTACCTAAAGTTGACAACATTTTAAAAATAGAGATTACTATAACTACTTCAAGTAAGGTACATTTCCAGCTTTGATTTCCAAACTTCTATTTGAGCATTTAAGACAAACTCAATTTTCAAGGCTTTCTTTTTTATCCGAAACAAATCAACAAAAAATGTTTTGAATGCAAAAAATTATCTCAATTTATAAATTTAAAAAAAGATGTTCACAAAAATAATCATCTGGAAGGCTCAACTTTAAGTAAATGGTTTTGCAAAACTTTCTTCACATGAATTGTTTACACAAATATTCAAATCACATACAACAATAGAGGAACTTTCCTACTTCAAATAAACTCGTTGAAGCCTGTGTTTCTATTATGCAATTCTCTAGTTTGAAACTACTTTATAAACGTTCTGAAAATATTTAAAAAAACAAAGATTTTTTTAGAGTTTTTGCCCTTCACTCAGAGGTTACTTTTTAAAACACACTTTTTACTCAGTGGGGGAGTTTCTCAGTCTATAGCCTCATGATGATATATGTTTTAAACTGCTGTATTATGTAGAATTATAAATTTATTTTGTTTTTATACTATCAAGCATGTGTATGTATGTATTTATTAATCAATATGAGACAACTCAAATGTACACTGCAGACTTGATATACAATTATGCCATGAATGCAGCAAATAAATAAAATCAAATTTCTTAGTAAAGTTCAAACAAAAATAAAGAAAGACTATTTGCTCACCTGAAGCTCTGCGTATTCCAGCTTCACTCAATTTTCGAACATCAGCCCAAAGTGAATCAGAACCCTCTACTCGTGCAACATAGACACAATACACATACATGCAGAAACAAAAGCAAAGACAAGCATAGTGAAATACTAGACTACTAGACTATAAGTACTACACAAGCAACACACTCAATAAATGTAAAAGCACACAAGAAAATAAACATGAACGTACCAAAGTGTCCAACTAAGATCATAAGCCTTAAAATAACAGCAGTTTCAACTTTCAACAAATATTTTCAAGAATAAAAGTATTAAAGATGAAACTGTAAAAAAAAAAAAACATTTTATCTAAAGAAAACCTAAGGTTTTCTGTCAGTTTTTTAAACTGGTACAGCCATAAAATTTTCTGAGTAACACAATTGAAATACTGGGTCAATTAATTTTGATATATAATTGTAAAAGAAATATCTAAGCGATCTATGCGAAACAAACGGGATAACGCTGTCAAAGTCTTCGAATTTTAATACTGCGACTGGGCTGATCTTGAAGTGAGCTATGCGCATGTGCAGGCATCATCTTAACGCGCACCGCAGTCAGTCTGTAGTGGAGTCGCAGTAATGGCGAGTGTGCAACAAAAAGCTCAGTATGTTTTGTAGTATGCTGAATTGAAGTCAGTGACTCTCGTGCAACGACGTTTTCGACATACTTATAGACAAAACCCACCTACTAATAAACCTATTCTTCGTTGTTATAAACAGTTAAAATACACAGGAAGCCTAGAACATGTAACACTTATGTCCATGTCACAGAGAAATTAATAAAATAAGATAT
>JAGFPH010000144.1:90712-139481 GCA_018207615.1 Philaenus spumarius
GTATAACATAACATTTTATTTTATTTTTTGTAACCTTCCGTTACAAACATCAGAAGAAGTGTTTGCGTAGCCCTAAGAAGTCAATCGCTCGATGCAGTTTAGAAGTATTCAAAATGTGATTCATAAACGTCTGAGACTACATGCGTACACAATTCAATTACGGCATCAAATTAAGCCAGCAGACGGACCTAAACGTGTTGATGCTGAATCGCATTGATGATGATGCAAATTATCTTAACAAACTTTCCACATTAATGGCTGAGTGAACCAACATAATTGTTGAATCTGGGGTTCTCAACAACCCAATGTAGTGTTTGAGTACGGCCATGATTCACGCAAGGTAAACGTGTGGTGTGGCCTCATTTGTTGGCCCATTTTTTCCGCTGAAGACACAATCAGGGGAACAAACTACTTGGACATGTTAGAACTCTATGTCTTTCCACAAATTGATGATATTGAAATGGAAAAGGAATAAATGTTACTTTCCAGCAGTATGGAGCACCGCCTCACTACAGTCTTATTGTACGTGAAGCCCTCAACAGAAAATGCCAGGATCAGTGGATTGGTAGAGCTAGTCCTCGTGCGTGGCCGCCAAGGAGCCCTGACTTAACTCCTTTAGATTTTTTATTTTGGGGCTACATAAAAAACATTGTTTACGCTCAAAATATCCAGTGCCTGCAACACCTTAGGGAACGAATCACCGATGCGATAGCGATAGCAACTGTGACTCGTGACATGCTTCAGCGGATCTGGGCGGAGGTGGACTATCGCTTGAATGTCTGTCGTACCACAGGCGGAGCTCACATCGAAATCTACTAAATATGTAATCAAAACTTTAAGATTTTGTCTATCTTTATGTATAAAAATAATTAAATTATCTTTATTACATCCTGAGCTATTACAAATCAAAATTAAGGCCACTTTTTTCGATGATCCTGTATTTATGAATAATACTGGATCTACTGCAGACACCATTTCAGTAAACTTATATAGCAAGTATGGTAGTTCAATTCTTGACTGTTAAATTTTCGAGGTCCAATTTTACTTGAACTAAAATACGCACCAAAATTTGTCAATCATAAATTAAACTATAAATGAATCTTAGTTGGACACATCTTAGGATGCACCTACATTTCTCACGACAAGGATGTCGTTAGAAAAACAAACACACATTGGAACGATAGTGCCTACAGTGGAAGGAGGAATGCTCACGAAATTTGGATATAGGTGTAAATAGGCTGGATATTACTTTTCAGCCAAGAAGCACTATTATATCTAGAAGGCCTTCATTTCTTTTAAGCGATTTCCCCCAAAAATTCAGCTATTACGGTAGAGCGTGATGTGCGTCTTTCATCCAAGACCGATATAAATTCACTGTTAAGTTAAACAAAAATTTATCTCAAATGGTCGAGTTATTACCATAACAGTCATTTATTAATAACACCGAATATTACTGTGAATAATTGTTAATAAGTATAAGTGTTGTGATATTAAGTTGTCTTCCGGCTGATACCAACCCTGAAGCTAGATTGGCCAGATAAAGCATCCTTTATGCCTTTAAGAATATAATCATTTGTTTCTAGTCACCGGTGGTAGTTCTTGAATTTGTCTGGATAATTTCGTGGAGGGGTAAGTTCAACCTACACATTTATCTTCATTAAACTGTGCACCCATATCTTTTGTTTGCATCACTTATCAAGGCAAATGTTTCTCCAGCAGAAGAAAACACAGAAAATTATCTTCAGAATCACTCATGATGGAAGTGTAACTGGTTCCCATATAGGCACTTAAATCCTGTCATCGTTCATACGTGTCCAATGAAGGTGCATCCTTAGACAGGATGTGATAAACAATGAAAGAAAACACAAGAATGAAGCATAGTGATGTAAAGCTAGACTATAAACATGACAGATGATAAGGATCAAATAGATCAAGATATATATCAAAGGCACATCACCAAATAGATTTAAGCCTAGAATTTAGCGATGACTGAATTCCATAAGGGGAGATGTGAACTAATCAGTGTGAAAGATTTATTTAATTTTACTTTTAAGATAAACTGTACCAACTACTCTGTCCCTCTACACTATTTCATGACACATTAACTCAAGTGAACATTCCAGGACAAATCTCACAAAATGTGGAATTTTCAGAACAGAAAGAAATATTTTTTTAATGAGTCAAAATTATTGTATTAGTAGTTTATCAAATTCACAATTTTCCAAGGAACAGTGCCAATTAAGCAGCAGAGCTGAATATTATTAAACTTATTTAATACAAATATTTTTAGCTTGGCTATCACAAATGAAATACCAGTCGTTCACGCTAATAAATGTGCAAAAATTAAGTTGAATAAATTATATTTAAATAAAACTTTTATCATATATGTAATGTAAACTTATCAAAGTTCATACAGACAAAACTTAAGATTTAAGTTTTTGATATTTTAATAAATAATAATGATTTGCGCTAACCTAGAATAAACTGGCACCACTTTGCAGACGAAACGTTTCCATAAAATACAAAGACAGCTACAGTAAGTAATTTCTTCTACTACACTATGATTTACAGACTATTTGGAATCAGAAAACAATATAATTAGTAATATTAGTACTGAAAGTAATGAAATATTCTTATTTACGTAAGCGCAAGTACTGGCATTTACCGTGAACGACTGGTACTTACCGTGAACTACTGGCTCTAACCGTGAACTACTGGAACTGAATAACATTCCTGATTGAATTTGAGTGAATCTCACAAGTATATATTTTTAGCCCTCAGTAGCCTATTATAAGTAAAGTGTGTTGTATTATTTTTTACCCAAATAACCCTCTATTAAACATTGTTTAAGTCGCTAAACTTGGTCTACCACAAACTCCAGGGCTTGGAATAATGGACATCAACTAAGAAAAGAAACTCTAATTTATTTTAAAAAAAGAGCATTTATTAAATGGTACATGTAGAAAAATTATAAACTTGTAATACCTAACATTCTTTGGCCATTTCTGACTATTAACATACTTTGGAAATTAATTATAAACTTGTTTTCTGGCCTACTAGAGTTTCTGTACCCAGAGGTTTTGAAATGATCGTATTTACATATTAAAATAATCTAAAATAAAAGGAATAAATGTTTTATAGTCCGGTCAATTTAGACCAATATATAAGAGTAAAGCTACATAAATTCCCACCAAGCTGAAAATCAGTAATATTGTTAAAAATATGATTAAAAATAAAATTTGAAAGTTCCCCATCTTTCCCCTGTATGGAAAAAATTTTATTCAAGGTCAAAGGTCAAACAAATGAGTTTTTCGCGATTTTCAGCAAAACGGTAAGTTTTATCATAAAAATACTTCAGAGAAAAATTGTAGATCATAAAATTATCTACAAAAAATGTATCAATACTTTTTTTCCTACGAGCCACCGTTTTTGAGATATAACGATTCAAAAAGTTGTAAAAGTTGTAATCGTCATAATATGCATGAGTACGCCACGTAAATACATCTCTATAGTTGTAATTTATGTTAAAATATTTTTCTATCGGTCATTGTAACTTACACTTATAATATAAAATATACATAAGATATAACTATAAAAATATCAGGTAAAATGAAACCCAGTCCCTTAATTTATTCGACATTGTAACCTTGAGACAACATCTCTGTCCCTTGTTCAATTGTGTGTGTGGCTAGGGTCTTATAACTGCTATAATAAATGAAATACCGTTAGTCTTGAACGCCAGTCGGTAGTGAAACACGTGTTTATCCTAACCCATATCGTGCTGTTTTGAGTTTTATAACAAAAATGTCAGAATATTGTTTTATTTGTGCTAAACTTTTAACTGAAAGTGAAGTTGTTACTGTTGAACGTGGTATGAAGGGGGATGCGGAATACTACCCCCCGGAAAACTACCCCCCCAGGTGAAACGTGACGTCACGAAATCTGCCAACTAACCAATATGGGAGCCGTGTCAGCGACTGGAATACTACCCCCCCCCCTAGCAAAAGCGGGTCACCGGAATACTACCCCCCCAAGCAGGTTCCTACAATTATACTGTTATTGGCAACATACTGTGACTAAACAGTTTAGGTTAGTCCTCTAGTTTTTTTTTATTCTAATTATATCGAAACTTGAGTGTGCGTGACTGGAAAACTGCCCCCCCGATCTCTGACGTCAAAATGACGTAGGAACCTGCTTGGGGGGGTAGTTTTCCGGGGGGTAGTATTCCGGCGACCCGTATGAAGACATTAATAAATGCAAGTATCGAAAGAGCAGATGCATTTTCATGTATTCATGATTGATGTATTCATAATTGAAACAGCAATAGAACAATTAATTCACTTTGGCAAATACAACTATTGTTGTTGGTGAAGATGTAGACTTACTCATATTACTCACTGCTCAACATCAATCGGAAATATATTCATCAAAAAGTTTGTCTACTTTTGCAAAGTGTCAAAATCATGTACTATTGTTACACGCAATAACTGGCTGTGATACATCATCTGCATTTTACATAAGGGGTAAAATAACAGTTTTCAAAATGTTTGAAAAACAAAATTTAGTTCAATGTGCTGAAGTTTTTAAAAATAGTAATTCAACTCGACAAGAAATTATCACTAACGGCATTCGCTTTCTTCTTTCTATGTACGGAGCTCCTAAAAAAACTACCTGCTTAGATAAGTATAGATATGCATGTTTCGTTAAAAATACTAAAAGTAAAAAACAAGTACAATTAGCTTGTCTTCCTCCAACCTCAGTTGCTGCTCATCAACAACTTTTTCGGGTATATTACCAAGTTCAAGTGTGGCTTGGTTATCAGCTAGACTCTACAGACTGGGGTTGGAAGTTGGTTAACAATTCATTAGAACCAGTCCAAACTTTACTTCCACCTGCGCCGGAAAAACTGCTGAACACAATTTTTTGCAACTGCAAAAAGGGGTGCAGTGCTAAATGTGGTTGCAAAAAAGTCGGACTGTTTTGTTCTCTGGCATGTACACATTGTCAAGGCCGGTCATGCTCTAATATTGAATCACCAACAGTGGAGGATCCGTTTGATTCCTACAAGGCGACATGCGATACATCACTATTAACGCAGCTTACATGTACTCAGGATGAAAATGAAGAAGAACAAGAAGAAGAAGAACCAGACGAACAAGAACAAGAACATCAAGAAGAAGAACAAGAAGAAGAATTTGAAAGTTACGACTCGGACGATTAAATTTCACTACTTTTTTTTAACTTAAATTGCTTTTATCTTTTCAATATCTGCCAATATCCATTATTTTACAATAGTTTCAAACTAAACAGGATCACTACAGACCCGTGGAATAGGCCTACTGAGGAAACCACGTCAAAAAAACGCACTAAGTACACTACCTCATAGGTGGCGTGGAAACGTGTGCATATTATGACGATTACAACTTTTACAACTTTTTGAATCGTTATATCTCAAAAACGATGGCTCGTAGGAAAAAAGTATTGGTACATTTTTTGTAGATAATCTTATGGTCTACAATTTTTCTCTGAAGTATTTTTATGATAAAACTTACCGTTTTGCTGAAAATCGCGAAAAACTTATTTGTTTGACCTTTGACCTTGAATAAAATTTTTTCCATTCAGGGGAAAGATGGGGAACTTTCAAATTTTATTTTTAATCATATTTTAAACAATCTTACTGATTTTCAGCTTGGTGGGAATTTATGTAGCACCGAATGTCTAAATTGACCGGACTATTTATGTTCTACAATTTTCTACTATGATATAAAATTTTGTATTTTTTACCGGACTACTTTTACAAATCGCCTAATTCCTAATTTCCCATCCTCAACCGACTGCAAAGAAAAGATTACCCGTGAAATATAAATAATTAACTCTAATCACTATTCACCCCCTATTTCCCTTGCCAATCGTTAGTAGACTACTTTTAACTCTTGAATATAATTTGTAATGTGCTCGTTCCAGTAAAACTTAGTAGGTAAACGTTGACAGCTAAAACATCAGTTTTCTCTGTTATAGTTTTAAAATAAAAAAAAAACTTGTGTAATATCAGAAATATTTACTACACAAAACATAATTTGGTATCAAATAAACCTTATTTAGGTCTTTTTTTACGATGACAACAAAGGTAGCAGGTATTGCGCCAGTCGTTCACGGTAGCCAGATCGTTCACGTGAACGACTGGCAAATCTGAGCTCAAATTGGAGTTGGCTGAAAACTACATCGATCTAGGCAGCTGCAGATTTGAAGGTTATGTTTTAGGCCAACATAGTTTGTCAGATATGCAACGCTCTTTATTGTACACTCAATGGTTTTCAGATAATGAATGTGAACGACTGGCTTCTTAATTAAGGTACCGTGGTATTTCTTACCCGTTTTCCAATATATATGCTGCCAAGTTGTCAAAATATCTAAACTGTTAACACTGAATACATTAAACTACACATATCTAAAGCATTAAGTAGAGTTTTAGCGGGAAAATACTTCGTGTCTGACTTCTGGCGACATTTTTATTTTAGTCCGTGACGAACGTTCTCCCGGGGACTGCCTTTATAATCCGTTCTAAAAAAATTCTTCATGTATTTTCTCTTTTCGACTGTTTTTTATTGGAAACAGACGACATATCGATGTAAATAGCTCTATTATTAGTACAATTTTCAGGCTATGAAATAGTTGCTTTTAGGTTGAACTTCGCCACAACAGGCCGAGGACAGTGAACGACTGGCAAATTAACACTAAATTTACAAATTTTCTTACTGAATAAGTTATAATTATTATTTTAAACTATGTTCAGTGGAAGGGTATTAGGGTAAATAATTAAAGAAACACATTATTACTTAATAAAAACTATTTATTTTGAATTTCTGCCCAAGAGACACAAAATCAGTCATTTTGTGAGATTCACCCTCCAACAAATGATATCCCTTACTAATCCAAGAAAAATTCTGCTTACTAAACATTGCCACGTCATATATAAAATATTAATGCTTTCCCATAGAAATGCAAAATTCCCTTTAGTACAGGGTATATCTTCTAGAAAGTTGTTTCTCATTCGATTTGTTTGCGCAACCTTACATTACCATTTTCAATGTTCAAAAACCATATCAAAAATTACAATTCTGGATGTATCCAAAGTACTTAGGTAATCTTTAGACATCCCTTAACAATATTTATGGTGAGTTATTGTGAAATTGTTGGTTATCCTCGAGCTCAGATCCAGGGGTATAGTGTACATTTATGCGAGAGAGACGCAGCACTCGCGTTATGGTTATGCATTGCGCAGCGCGTCTGCCGCTCGTGCGCATTGAATGTCATATTTGTACTGGGCGTGAAAGGTTTGTCGTTTTTAGCGTTTATGTGATTATTGTTTTTAAAGACATTAATTTTCCAGTTATTATATATGGATTGTGCACAAGCGAATTTAATGAAATTAATAAATTCCTAGAGATACCAAATCATTCTTTGGGACCTCTGCATACGGATCATTTAAAAAAATATATGAATGCAGATGTTTGGCGAAAAATATCCACGGAGATGGATATATCTGTGTACTAGTGTAAAAATAATAATATGTTCACTGCCTTCACTAATGAGAGAAGAGCAAGTTAAAAACAGCCTGGGAACAGGAAAAGATAAGTTGCGAATCAAATAAGATATTATGTAAATCTCTTTTAATTGTCATTATTAAATTAGTTAACCTTGGAAGTGGCAGAACTGGCCTTGTTAATTCGCCCGGATGTCTTGCGTTTTGCAACCATTTTTTTCAGTAGCTTTTTTATAAAAAATGGTCCAAAGAATTCATATATGCAACTTAAAAATTTACTGAAGTACAATAACAAAAAAGTTATTAGCTCAGGAAGCCAAACGTTTCCAGGCATTTTTTTAATGTTCACTTGGCTAATTATTTCCAATCATTTATCAATGTTAATAAATAATGGTTTAAAACATTATTAACTTGCAAAGCAACTGAATTTTAAATTGTTTAAATAAATTTTGACCTCCATTACCGCCTGGCAACATGGGGATTTAAGGGACTCTTTTTTTCGTAAGATTGCTAAAAAAATCTAATGAGGAACAATTTTCAAGCAAAAGCGAAGGATGGGCCCTGGATTACTTAAAGTTTCCAACCGTTGCAATGTTTACAAGGCTGCAACTCAGACACTATTCACCATACAAAAACAAAATGGTGACAGTGTGTATTGTAACGGAAGGTTACAAAAAATAAAAATAAAGCTGCAACGATAGGCGTTGCAAAAATAAAATTATTCATTGTTATACTGTGTTAAAAAAAAAATGGGGTTCGGTAAAAAGTTCAAAATAAAAAAAAAATATGTTTTAAATCAAAAATAAAAATGCTATATGTGGATTATCTAATAACCGTTAGTATCTCTTCAACACCTCCTTTACCTATTTACCTTAAAAAACAAAAATCGTCGCTCATGTACTACTTAAAAATTGCTTATGCACCTCCTAGGCCTATTGCCTCACTTCAATAATAATCATCGCCCACCTTAACTCTCCATAACCTCTTTCTTCCAACTTCAACGTAGAACAATATTAAATATTTCACCTTACTTCAACTCACCTTACTATGATTCACCTTACCTAAATGCACCTTACTTGAATTCACCTTACCTAAATGCACCTTACTTGACTCCCATAATCTTAATAAAAAAAAAAATAATAATCATGATAGTTTGCGATAATCCACATATAGCCTCACTTATGCTCTGTTTGCATATATTTACTTATAGTTACTAGTCACTGAAAAATACTTGTTAATTAATTCTATCTTCTTAGGGGTGGGAACTTGGCTAATTAAAGTAGTGACTAAATGGATATTCGTGGCTACAGAAAGAAATTCAAGGCATTGCGGCAGCAACTATTCGTTTACTCTGACATAATTAAAGAATGCTGATTTACAATGAAATACATCAAGATTACAAAAAACAAACAACAAATCATTAATATACAAATATGTACAAGTTACAATTAGGCCCTAGTCCACCTATAGTATGACGCAATAGCTAAGAAAATTGAAGCTAAGTTATTTCTCAAAAAATTGTAAAACTCTAAATTGCAGACTTCTAAAGTTAAAATTAATGGCCATATTTACTCACGATACCAGTTGTTTTTGTAATTGTACCTAGGTTTGCACTGATTCTATTTGATATAGCTAGCTCACTTCCATAGCGTTAGTCCGGTCACATGGCGGCTTTTTATAGTTTCACTTTCCAAGAAAAGTACACAATAGATTTTACTTTCTAAGTTCTCACCAACTTTCAAGCACCTTTACTTCATTTTAATGCAACATTTGTTGCGGTTTTAAAGTAAATACAACATTTTACAACGAACTTTTCACCACCTCTGTCCAGTTACATGTACAGTACGTTACGCCATTTTGATAGAAGACCCTGCTACCAATACGTTCCGATTCGTCCCAAGGAAGAAGCAATACGTCTCACAACGTTCCAATTCTTGTGACATCTGTGTTCTTTCAACTGCTTCCATGATCACTGTACACACCTTCATATTAAGTTTTCAATTCATATTACATTGTGCCATGTACTGTTGTTATATTCCTTTTATTTTTATTATTATTTATTTATTTATCGAACTGTTTATAGTCTTAAATACCGCTTCATATTGTTTGCTTATAACGCACCACTCGTTGAAATAAAGTTTCTGAACAACTCCACCCTTTACACACGCTCATATTTTAATATATATTTTTTAAGTCTGCTTTTGTATTTCCTATTTTTACAGTCTGCTTTTACATTTTATTATTTGTTTATTAAAGAAAAAATGATTCTACTGTAATTATTTTGCGTCATTAAGAAATGTAATTATATGAAAAAATTAAATGATTAGTATTATCTATGTATTGCGTCATTTATTCATTTAGACCAAATCTCTGTTCCTTTAGTCACTATAGGAAACAGCTGACTCATTTCTTACTTTTATTATTTTCTCTGTGACATGGACGTAAGTGTTACAGTATATATGGCAAATGTGCAAACACATATATATGCATTAGTACCCTCATATTTTGTAAATTGAAAAATGTAGTTATTGATTGGCTTAGACACATTTACAACATTATTAAAGCTAAAGACATCGCACTTTATAAGATATATAAACACAAGCAACCCATGCCCCCAAAAACCAAGGTGCACAAAAGGTAAAAGATCAAGACTAAGGTAAGCTTAAGACACATATAATTTCCTTCATTTACAGTCTAGTAATACTTCATGAAACACCCAGTAGATAGGTTTTGAACAAATAATTAAAACCAATAACTGAAACATTTGTATTGTAAAGTGTATAAGCAGGCATAACAATTAACTAATATTAAATATTGACAACTAATATACAGACATGTTGACTACATATTAACCAACAATTAGGTAAAGGTAAATATTTAAACTTACGAGAAGACTTGCGGTCAACACTCATTCTTCTCCCATGAGCAATGTCCACGGGCTCATTATCTACATCTGAATAACAACTAAACATGTAACTACAAGCAACACAACATAGGCTACTAATGCGTAACAACTAAACAAGTAACTACAAGCAACACAACATACTAATGCATAACAACTAAATATGGTAGCTACAAGCAACACTATAGTAAACCATCATCAACGTTCTCTAATGCCTCTATGTTATGTTATAAAGAGAAAATTTGGATTGTTAGTAAACAAAAAACTATCAATCTGATTTGGATAAAACTTTACTGGTTTGTTTACAAAGTAAGCTTGAGATGTGCCACCAAATGTTCCGTATTGACAGCTATGGCCAAAATTAGTTAATATTAACACTTCAGTATAACCATGATCAGAAGACATTTTGAATCAGTTCTTGTTGGTTTGTTAAGTACCTCTGGATTTTATCAAAATGTTTTTGACAGTGGTTTTGGAAATAGAAAGGGGAACGTTGGTTTTAGCAACATTTTTGGAAACGTGTTTAAACTACAAAGCAAAATATTTTAAAAATAAATAGTTGTATTATCTTTAAATAAAGCCCTTTCAAACAATGCTCACGCAACAGTAACACACAATATTTGCTCCCCAACAAAAAAAATCAATGTTTTTTGAGTTTTAATTATTGGAAACTATGTGTGTTAGCATGGATTATTATTATGTTATTATTATGACTCATAAGGATGCAAAATTAAATTGTAATATCCCATTACAGAGAAAATCTTATGTGACAGACAAATCTGTAATTCTATAAGAGTTCAAATTTTCCTTTTAAGACAATGAAGCCCAAAGAATTAAAAACAGCAAAACACTGGGGCCTTTTATGGCTTACGTTGTATGAAACATAAAGTGAAAGCAAACAATTTTGAATGTACCTTTCATAACCTAAACCTAAAATTCGTCTCATATGGGATTGTAAGGTCGAAAGGTCTGTTAATGTTTGTCTACATTTTACTAGCAATAAAAATAAAGTGTTCAATTGAAGACTTAAGATGTTGTGTAAGAATGAGGTAAAGAGCTTTTTGTGATCATGCGAAAAGACTATTACACCCTTGTAAAGTAGAGTCATGTAAAAAGATTTTTTTTTAAGTTTTAGGATTTATACAACAATTTTTTTTATGTTACGAGCTCTTTGGCTATTAAGTAGTATTCAATCTGTCATTTATCATTAAATTCTGCAATTTTCGAAAAGAAACAACTACATGTTCGTTTACGATTATTTTTATTAAAATAAAGTGTTATTTAATTTTGTGTTTGTATAAAAGATTTATGTGCACACATAATTGAAAAGATTTAAGATAAGGAAATAATTGAAAAAAGTTTTAAAATAAGAGTAAAAATAAGTTTATTGGAAAAATAAGAGTTTTGTGCAAAAGTGTGAAAGTACACAAGTTAAAATAACGAAATCGTAGTGAACATAATAAACTGGCACAAATTATTGTTGTAGGCCTATCGGCCCAAACACTGAGTAGACAAGGTGTTTTTGGATCCGGTGGATTTCTCTCGTTTGTACCACTTGTATAAATTCAGATTATTTTAAAAATAAAGTAAAGAAACAGTCGGTATACGAAATCTACAAAGCAGTCGCTTAGTGCGAACTAGGTTTTGTTTTAATGTTCACTTGACTAATTATTCAATGTTAATAAATAATGGCTTAAAACAACAAACGCAGTATAAGTACAACACAATGCCAAAACAACACACAATAATAAGCATCACCTAGACCCAAAGCAAGTACAGTGAAACCGGACACAATAAATTGTTTTATTACTTGACTCTTGACTAACATCGTATATTTAGTTTTATAAATCAATGACTACAACGACTTGGTGGGTAGCCAATACAACAAATAATGACATCATTGGATGCGTCATTTTTCGTATTATTATTAACGTGCAAAGCAACAGAACCGTTATAAAGAAATACGTTTTTACCGCCCTTACTTACCCCAAAACGTTACGTTTCATTATTTTAATAAAATAGCACAAATTTAGTACCAATAGCAAAACGTAAATGATGACAGAACTGAAATTGTGTTTGTCTTCAAAATGAATTATTGATTGAAAAAAAAACCTGAAACTTCGAATTTATCAATATTAAAAACTGTAGATGTAAAAAGGTCCCATCAATTGGCCGGTAGTTTTGTTTTTTAATATACCATATAATATAGGAACTGTTATGCTCCAGTTTCTGTTATTGTCAGAATTATAGTTATTTATTTATATATTATACGAGCGTAAAGTAGGTCTTTATCGCACGTGAGAAAAAGTGGCGCGACGCCTAGCAGAGCATGATAATTTGTCAAGAGTAGACATTATGTTTCCGACCATTTTTATTATTTTTAGATAATGTAAGAGCTGTAAAAAATATAGGTTGGCTTGTTACAAAACAATAGTATGTAATAAAATAGTTTAAAGTACAATAGTTGACTGACATTTACCGTTTGATCCTTCATAGAGTGTTTGAACACTTAAAATCTTTCTCGTCCATTTCAAAACCGTGTTCCGACAGTGACATTAGGTGTTCCGACCTCTAAATGCGTTTGAGGTTAACTAAGTCTGTTTATTGTCCGGGAGTGATAATAACAAACCTGAATCAGCTACTTTATTCAGCGTGCAAAAAAATAATGTTAATTTGCCTAATTCGCCTAAATTAAGCTGAGCTGACCTAAATGTTACCTGTTGAATCTCAACGTGGGGTTTTAACTCGGTCGAGGACCAGGGGCAAACCCGGGGGGATATAGGGGATGCATCCCCCACCAAAATTTTGTTTTGTAAAAAAAACATAAAGCAGTCAGATTACTGATATAAAAATGTTGAACTCATCATAGGTATAAAGGTATACTATTCAATCAATGAGCATTTCCAATTATAATAATTTACTTCAACTCCAACAACAAGTACATTAAAGCAATATGATTCTACTTGTCATGTTCATTTTTTCGTATAACTATGTAGCGTGTTTGGCATTTGGCAGCACTAGGGACTGATAGGTATTACAGCAAAAAAGAGAATAATCTGTTCACATCGCGCCAGTAGTAGTGATCCGAAGTCCGACCTTGTCCATCCCCACAAAAAAAGTTGTGACTGGCGACCAGAATACGGGTCGGTAAGTGCGGTCAGCCTGGCAGCCGGATGTGTCGGTCCAAGAAGGTGGCGCACCCCTGTCCGAGTGACTACCGAGTAAATGAATGTAGTAAACACATTTTCCCTTCTTTACACAAGATTTTGAAAATTGGTGCCACGATTCCAGTTACAACCGCAACATCTGAGCGATCGTTCTCAACTCTAAGAAGAGTGAAATCCTACATGAGGAATGCCACAGGTCAAGATAGGTTGAATGGCTTAGCAGAGATGTCAATTCACAGAGATGTTCCGATGGATCCAGAAGAGATGCTAAATAATCTTGCCAAAAATAAATCAAGGCAACTGGATTTTATTTTGTAACTATTTTAAAGTGAACAAATAATTAACAATCTTAGTACTGTAACACAATTAATTCCACTTATATTTATCTTCAGTTTATTTTTAGCATTGTTTATTTTTATACCTATAGTCAATATTTGTATAGTTAAAACCATAGTTACATATATATTATTAAACCATATTGCGTTTTCTTTTCCCAATAAATAAATACAATACTGTAGGCTAATATTGTATATTTTACACGGCTTATTAGTATTATTCCCTCTGTAACAGCCTAATTATTTATTTTAATGTCTCAGTAACGATTTCAAAAATTGGAGCTTAAGTAAAACTTTTTGCACCAAATTACTAGGTTTTTAAAGTAATTTAAGTCTTCAAATACCCTCAAAACACATTTTTAAGCACTCAATTTCAAAAAATTTCCCCGGACCCCCCTCTTTTTATTCCATCCCCCCAAAGATCCTAGGTTCGCCCCTGTCGAGGACTAAGAAACTAAATTTAATGAACATTAGGCCACCCCCCCCCCCCCCTGGTTGCCACTCCCTCAGCACCCGGCCAGTTGTTCTGGCCCCAGTCTGTCAACACGTATTTATATCTGCCGTCAGGTGTGGTTTTGCGTTTTCTGTGATTGGCATATTGTTTTTTGTCTTTTTAGTTTCAGCTATAAGATGTATTAGCCTACGTAGATGTTTAAGGTTACTTTATTTTAGTTTTACACTGTTTTCACTAAACTATATCAAAGCCCACTAAATAATACCGTTGCGAGGCGGCCAATAGGATGGGCGCGCAGCGTTGCCATATCTACTAGCCTCGAACACTCCTGGTATTTACCGCTCGAAGCTTGATTGCACAGTTTAAAGAATTATAAATGCTTTGAGTCAGCCGAAGTCAGTTAGTTAGAAGCGTGGGAAGAACATGACAACGTCGCACTACGGCGATTGGAGCGTTCAAGTCGGTGAACACAAGCCCGTCCCTCAACGGTATTCTTTAGTGGGCTTTGATATAAGTTTTGTTCTCTTAGTTTTTTTAGTGTATTGTTTTTAACACAACAACTTAAAAAATGGTGGAAAATAAAATGTCAAAATAATCAATAATAAAATTTAACATCCATCAATAATAAACAAAAAATAAAATTAGGTCTTGTAACTATTTTCTCTTCCATGAATTCCAATAGTCGATAGGCAATATTTAAAATATTACAAGTTTCTGAGTTCTACCATTGCTTTGAATAGCGGAAACCACGTGCCTAGAGTTAGAGGAACTATTTAAAAGGCGGTAATAAGGTCGATATATATACTGTAATTTAATTTGTAAATACAAACTTTTACTAATTTAATCTCATTACCGTACTTAATGTATAGACCTCGCATTTCAAGAAACTAATATTAGAACGTTTAGATAGTTTTCTAAGTTTCTATTGATTAATTTATATTTTTCAAACAAAATTCTAGGTTAGATATTATGAAATTTCAAGAACACTTACCAACATTGAGTTTCTTTTTGACCCCTTCATTGCTGAGTTTTCGCACTGTTGGTGCTGGCTCCCCACCTGCAAAACAGGACATCACACAACACGATAAAACATGCAGTTAATACACCCAACTAACACAAAAGCATTACAGTACAGTCTTGTTACATTAACACCATTAGTATTTATCTGTTCATTAGTAATATGTTCATTCATATAACCTTTGTAATTGCAAATTAGTAATGATTGAACTTAGAAAATATCATTATCAGGTAAGAAGTACGAAGATGTATAGTTAGAATATTGATTAAACCGTTAAATGTAATGACAATGACGAATACAGGTCTGTGGGAGAACAGGAAATAAATTGTGTAATAACAGTTTATATCGGTTTGGAAAAACTAAAAATACTGGTTTACTAGAAATAAAATGGTTTTAAGTGACAAAACCAAATAACGTTTATTTTTAACTTAGACAGAATAAAGTACCAGGAACTGGCACATACTTTCTCATAAACATATTTAAATTATTAAACAGATTTACTGTGACTTGTAGGGTGGAGTAGGAGAGGTGATTTTTTATTAAAGTTGTATATTAACTAATAAATATTATTATTATTATCTAGAGAGAAAACTATTAGATCGACTTCGAACAAATTTGCACCAAACACTAGATCAATTAGGCCTTTATAGATGCACGAAAAAAGTTTTTGCAAAATTTTTTAAAACAACCCCTTTTATGGCCAAAAACCCCCAAAAATCAGTTATTATTATTATTATTAGCTAAACGAGAATATTTATAAAGATGCGGTTTTTTGCATATGGTAGGGTACATTAAGGGCTACAAATAAGCCAAATTTTATCAAAATCGTTAGAGCCGTTTTTTTTATAAAAAAATAATAACTAATTTTTTGGGGGTTTTTTGGCCAAAAAGGGGGTTGTTTTTCAAAATTTTACAAAACCCGTTTTTTGTGCATCTATACAGGTCTACTTGACATGTCTGGTGCAAATTTGTTTGAAATCGATCGAATAGTTTTCACTCTAGCTTTGTATTCATACAGACATTTTGCAAAAAACACTTTTTTTGGACTCAGGGGGTCCCAAAACGGATATATCAACAAAAATCTCAACATCGATTTTTTTTTGCGATCACTACACTTTCTCTATACTATAGTATAGTGAGAAAGTAAAAGCAGAAATAAATCGACCACGCAGCTGGACCGCTGACGTGAGTTGAGCAAATTTCCAAAATTAAGTTTATATGCCTATGTTTTAGGGTTGGGAAATAGGGAAATTTGGGAAACAGGTCTACTCACGAAGGCGTTGAACAGCTGTCTGTGTGTACGCAATATATTAGTAGAATTTGTTTCCTCCTTTAGTGGCCTCGCGAGTTTGCATCACTTGGCTTCGAACCGGGTACTTTTATGGTATTTTACGTTTTTGTCGATTTTGAGGGAACCAAGTGAGCTATAAGGTCGCGTAAAAAAACAAAATGCGCAGAATAACATCCTACATTTATATTGTTAGAAAAAACTCTAAAAAAATTTCATTCTCGCAGTAAAAATCTCAAAAAATTGTTACTTCCGGCCAAAACACGTACTTCCGGTTGTTGGATTTTTTTTGGCTAACGAACTCGTCTGAGCCACATAGACAACCAACACGTGTACCAAATTTGGACCAAATCGGACTTAAAATGCGGCCGCTAGTGTGCGAACACATATATACATATATATATATGAATTTTTTTACACCCCAAAACGTGTTCTGGGGACCATGATCGGTGCTCATTTGCTACTCCCGACCTTGGGTCTTACCATAAGGGCCACTGCAATAGCTCATTTTTCCTATGGAAATTCGCTAATGATGGGTGAACTTTTCATTCATTCATAAATGTTCAGAATGTATTATTCAAACATTAAATTAAATATTTGTGAATTATTTTTTATGAGAATTTCTCTTGGAAATTACACATTAAACTAAATAATTCGACCACGCAGCTGGACCGCTGACGTGAGTTGAGCAAATTTCCAAAATAAAGTTTATAGGCCTATGTTTTAGGGTTTCAACCAACAATTTGGGAAATAGGTCTACTCAAGAAGGCGTTGAACAGCTGTCTGTGTGCACGCAATATATTAGTAGAATTTGTTTGCGCCTAGTGGCCTCGCGAGTTTGCACACTTGGCTTCGAACCGGGTACTTTTATGGTATTTTACGTTTTGATCGATTTTGGGGGAACCAAGCGAGCTATAAGGTCGCGTAAAAAACAAAATGCGCAGAATAACACCCTACATTTATATTTTTAGAAAAAACTCTAAAAAAATTTAATTCTCGTAGCAAAAATCCAAAAAAATAGTTACTTCCGGTCAAAAAACGTACTTCCGGTTGTTGGATTTTTTTGGCTAACGAACTCGTCCGAGCCACATAGACAACCAACATGTGTACCAAATTTGAACCAAATCGGACTTAAAATACGGCCGCTAGAGTGCGAACACATATATACATATATATATATATATATGCATTTTTTTGAACCCCCAAAACGTGTTCTGGGGACCATGATCGGTGCTCATTTGCTACTCCCGACCTTGGGTCTCACCATAAGGGCCACTGCAATAGCTCATTTTTCCTATGGAAATTCGCTAATAATTTAAATCTGAAACGTTTGACAATTAGAACATTAATTATGTTAAGATTTGATCCTATAATTTTATAACTAAATTCACCTTTTATCCGTCGTGTGACTTCGTTCAGCGTATATTTATGACACGTTTCGAAACATACATTTCATCATCAGATTTATAAATATTAAAATGTTCACATTACATACAGCAGAAAAACATTTAACTCGCAACACAAAACATACAACTGTAACATGTAATCCGGGTAGAAGACTACTTTATGATCTATTTGTGACTTGGATACTTTTACAATGAGTTATAAATGATGTATTATATTCTAGTGAATTCGAGATTTCAGTACAGAATAACATGCTGGGGAAAATCATATTTAAGTACGTTAAAAAATAATTCGTACCAAATTAATCAAAACAAAGACGAAACTTCTTTTCCTTTATCCAAACAACTTAAATTTTCACCTTTAAGGCATTAAACCCTATCTATAAAGTTTTAAGAATGTTTATATAAGATAGGTCACAAAATGATAATAAACGGTACCAGGAACTGGCACATACTTTCTCACAAACACATTTAAATTACTAAACAGATTCACTGTGACTTGTAGGGTGGGGAGAGTTTTTTTTATTAAAGTTAGAGATTAACTAATAAATATTATTATTATTATCTAGAGAGAAAACTATTCGATCGATTTCGAAAAAAATTTGCACCAAACACGTCAATTAGGTCTTTATAGATGCACGTAAAAAGGTTTTGAATTTTTTTTAAAAACAACCCGCTTTATGGCCAAAAAACCCCCAAAAATCAGTTATTATTATTATTAGCTAAACGAAAATTTTTAGAAAGATGCGGGTTTTTGTATATGGTAGGGCACATTAAAGGCTACAAATAAGCAAAATTGTATCAAAATCGTTAGAGCCGTTTTTTTATAAAACAATAATAATTGTTTTTGGGGTTTTTTTGGCCAAAAAGGGGGTTGTTTTTCAAAAAATTTCAAAACCTTTTTTCGTGCATCTATACAGGCGTACTGGACATGTCTGGTGCAAATTTGGTTGAAATCGATCGAATAGTTTTCTCTCTAGCTTTGTATACTTTTATTAAAGTTAGAGATTAACTAATAAATATTATTATTATTATCTAGAGAGAAAACTATTCGATCGATTTCAAACAAATTTGCACCAAACACGTCAATTAGATCTTTATAGATGCACGTAAAAAGGTTTTGAAAAATTTTGAAAAATAACCCCCTTTATGGCCAAAAACCCCCAAAAATCAGTTATTATTTTATTATTAGCTAAACGTTAATTTTTAGAAAGATGAGGGTTTTTGTCATTAAAGGCTACAAATAAGCCAAATTTTATCAAAATCGTTAGAGCCGTTTTTTTATAAAAAAAATAATAAATGATTTTTTGGGGGGTTTTTGGCCAAAAAGGGGGTTGTTTTTCAAAATTGTTCAAAACCCTTTTTCGTGCATCTATACAGGCGTACTGGACATGTCTGGTGCAAATTTGGTTGAAATCGATCGAATAGTTTTCTCTCTAACTTTGTTTGCATACAGACATACATACAGACATCCAGACATACATACAGACATACATACAGACATAAAGACAGACATTTTGCACAAACCTCTTTTTGGACTCAGGGGGTCCCAAAATGGATATTTCCACAAAAATCTCAACATCGATTTCTTTTGCGATCACTATACTTTCTCTATACTATAGTATAGTGAGAAAGTAAAAAGCGAAAACTAAGTTATTCAGACAAAGACGAACTGCCAAGACTATACATAGAAGTTTTTTCCACTAAGACCCAAAATGGTGTAAAAGTTTTCAGGCGGCTTTAAATATTATATTTTCTATTAGATAGTATCGAGTACGCCGAAAAACTTTTATAACACATTATACTCAACTAAACTAAAATAGGTACAGATGAAAATAGTTAATTTGACCTATTCATTTAATTTTGTTTCATTTATTTATGTATCTGCTTCTATCATTGGTCTAACAACCGTCGATGATAACCCCTAAACGATCTTTCCTTTGAGTACCTAATTAATTCTAAAAACAAAACAAGATGAAAGGTAGGAAAATGTTGTTTGTTTACGAAGCAGAATATTTTTGGTTTATTCCTTTGTTATATGTACAAGTGTATTTATTGTATTCTAAACATTACAATGTACTTTTAGTTGCATTTTGGATTATAAGTCTATTGTTTATGTATCGGTCTTTTTTAATAATGTATTTAGCAGAAAAAATAAATAAATTTAAAAAGTATTTACTTGTTTATCAAAATAGAGGTAAAACTTTATTTACTCAAGTGTACAATTACATTAACATACAAAGCAGAAGGTATATCTAAAATGTAAGTTAGAAGAATTAATAAAATAGCCTATTCATCGACTAAGCCTAGTTGATTTACTAAATGGCATGTAGGCTATATGTATTTGATTTATGACTTGACTAGCTGTTGTAACAGATTTCGATCGTGTTAAGTATTTGCAAACGTGTGTAAACATTCACATTCTTATTAGCTAGAGAGAAAACTATTCGATCGATTTCGAACGAATTTGAACCAAACATGTCAATTAGGCCTGTATAGATGCACAAAAAAAGGTTTTGAAAAACTTTGAAAAACAACCCTCTTTTTGGCCTAAAAAATCAGTTATTTTTTTATAAAAAACGGCTCTAACGATTTTGATAAAATTTGGCTTATTTATTTTGTAGCCCTTAATACTACCATATGCAAAAAACTGCATCTTCTAAAAATTCTCGTTTATCTAATAATAATAATAATAATAATTGATTTTTGGGGGTTTTTGGAAAAAAAGGGGTTTGTTTTTCAGAATTTTTCAAAACCTTATTTCGTGCATCTAGGTAGGCATAATTAACTTGTTTCGTGCAAATTTGTTCGAAATCAATCGAACAGTTTTCTTTCTAGCTAATAATAATAATTATTAGTTACGCGTTATAATTTTATTAGTGAGAAAGTATGAGCCAGTTTCTGGTACCGTTTATTTTGTTTGTAATCTATTATGAAGCAAGCTGAAATACATATGTGAGCCTAATTACACAAGTAATTAATTCCCTCAGTGTACAGAGAAATCATAACTTTAAGATAACGGAATAATTATATGTAATAATTTTATGACACTTCATGTTCCCTCACCTTCCAACTTAAAGAAAGACAAGGGTATCTTTAAATTTTGCATGCTTGTATTTCTTGTATGTAAGCCGGTGTTGACATAAAGTATGTTCAAATTGTTCACTTTTAACCTGTATCATAATTTAAAGAATATTTCTTGTGCGGGATAAAACAGTTTTAACATGTGATAAATCAGTATAGCAGTTTAAAGGAAACTTAACCTAAAATGTCTAGTAATCAGTTACACAATTATTTTAAAGTATTGGTTTTTTTTTAGTTGAATAACGAAGAACACGATGATATAAATAAATAAAATAAGCAATATTTGTATCATCTGTGAGTAAAACACACAGAATCTGTGAGAATGTGCAATGTTTTAAATTCTTAACCTTTACGAGCTGTCATACTTGGGTTCGCCCGTGATAAAAAAGAATTACTCTTCACGAGTTTTTTCAAGAAATCACTAATTTGTGATTGATTGAACGAAACCACGACGAGTTATATCCTGAAATGCAGGAAATCATATTTAGTCCCAGTGGTTTTATTTTAATAGAGGTGGTTTTCCCTACAAAAGGTCCGGTAGTCCTGAATTTTGTATATGTGTTTAGGACCGTTGTGTAGTAAAGAATCAAAGTTTACGTAATCCTAGCCCCATGGCAACTTTTGTTCACGCGAAAACTGTGAAATGTTGGCCCTTTTTCGGTTTTTTTCCTATAACCTCTTTCCTGTACATTTTCCCATATACTATTATGACTGACGAATTGTACAGGACAAAATTTCAAACAAATGTGCTTCTCTAAGTTTTCTTGTACGACCAACGGTTACCGAGATATAGGGCAGCAAAAAGTGGGTAAATTTCAAGTTTTGAAAATTTTTTACTTTCTTGCCAATTTGACTCTCGAAAACTCCACGAAGACTTCATATTAGAGAAATGTTGTTGTATAAAAGTTGTACAGCATTTAATTATCTACAAAATCCATGCCTAAAACATTTTTTTACGCAAATTCTGATGACTGGGAGTTAATTTAAAGACATTGCATTTTGTCATTTTGGCCCAAGATTTGTATAGGGCTCATTAATCTGATTTTATTGTTAATGATATTGGCATGAATGGTTCCCTTCCCGTCGATCGTATTGCCGTTAAAGTCGGCTTTGTCAAACACCAGCTGACAGACAGCATCAGTGTTGGGCGTTATCAGAGGTGGTTGTGGCTGAGTAATATACGCTACCTCCAATAGAATCCAAGACGTACTATCGACAAGAAGTTTTGGACCAAACTTCCTATATATAAAAACGCTCAAACCAATTAAATGGGGTGACGGGAATGACCTGGGTCGCACAGCAGCAATGATGGAATGTGCGATGGCCCAGATGTCCTCTTCCATTCCTACCAATGTCCTCTACAATTCGGTAGATATAATTCTGTATGTGCGAAAATGCACAGAAAAAGAAGTTATAGGCCAAAAATTGCAAAAGTGCACAAATTACACTGTTTTCGCTTATAACAAAAGTTTCCAAGTGGCTAGGATGACAAAAACTTTGATTCATTATTACCTAATGGTCCCAAATAACATTTAAACAATTCAGGACTAACGGACCTTTTGTAGGGTAGACCCCATTTTTGAGTCTCTATTCACTGGACTATATTTCCTACTAGACAAATAGCAGAGGGTCTTCCCCATAATTCGAATCGGGACCTTGAGATTTGGAGTCAGATACGATAATCCCTCAGCTCCAAACAAAAAACAAGACCACCGAAATTTGGGAAATGAAAGATATTTTTTCAAATAAATAATGAGCTTGACTTGTGAGATGATATTCTGGTAGAATAAAAACTTGAACACAATTCTCACAACTGATACGATTATAAGTTTGAGTTATAGTTTAATTATTGTAGCTTGTTTACTGAAATCATTATTATTGTTAGTTGAATTATTGTAGCTTGTTGTGCATCACAGAAAATGGCGACTTGCCATTGAACCGTGTTTGAAGCACGTAAGGTTCTCAAACTAATAGAAGAATAAAATTTGTGTCAGATTTGTTATCGAATACATATTGCAGACAAAGTTGAGTTATCAAATAAATACTTTTCTTAGAAACTACCTTATTATTTTACCCAGTTATGAAACGTTTCATTGTTTGGCTAGAAACTACCATAATACGCTTTATGTCGGATATAGGTTGTGTAGGCTATTGAGTAACTAACTGCATTACACTACCAAGGTCAATTAATATCTAATGCCACAGTACGTACGTATCATACATTCTATTATACATCGCGCTCGGACTTAACTTTTTAAGCCACTTTTTAAAATTTTTATCCTCGCTCCTTTTTGAAGCTATATCTTTATTTACATGTCTAATTTGTATAAATGTTCGCACTCGAGCGTAAAAGTGTATTGCTTGTAGACATACATTGGGATACTTTTCGACCAGTCTTTTCTTCAATGTTTTAATGATATTTTTTTAAAGAATTTCCTTCTCCGTGGATAGCTTTGAACTCAATTTTAAAATACGCTGTACAAAAATAAAATAAAAATACCTGCTGTGTACTACTAACTTATTGATTTAAGTTATAGTAATAGATAAGATATTGTTTTTTTTTAAATTATTTTTCATTTTAAAGAAACAATTTTTTTTGTGGTTTTTAATTTTAAGAACACCTTCCCCTTTTCCCATTTCTACAACCCTTGGTACAATTTTGTCAACTACAAACTCGACATAGATTTCCCATCTCTAAGTTTTATATTTATATATTATAAGACTGGAAGTAATTTGTGCAAAATTAAGGCAGTTATATTCTCCATAAAATTTTAGCATAGATGGATAGATTTAGCTTTGATTTGGTGATGGTTTTGGTGTCTAGAGACCTTGCAACTAAAACTAGGAAAACATTTCCACTGGAAGTCGCGCCATGATAACGTGTATAGTAGGTATAGACTACTTTTTGGAATCTATCTAACTGTGTGCCTTTTAAAATAAAGAAACTCAATATAATAATATCAATATGGATGCATTTCAATAATTGGTAGGTTAAGTCACAATCTATCCAACGCCATTTTGTTGCGACGCTCTATCTTAACTAGAAATTTCAAACTTTATGTATACTTGGTGTCATAAATTAAAAGTTGAGATTAATAAAATTCTCGCAGTTATTAGTACCTTCAAAAATACTATAACATTTTTGTGCATCATGACATTAGGTACTTTTTTCATACCATTATTTTAACGCGAAATAAAAAGCACGTATTTAAACTAGTAACAGATTCTACGTTAATGTCGAATAAAGATTTGCAGGATGTAGGCTAACAGAAAATATTAAATTATAAAACCAACGTTGTAAGTAGTCTAGAATTACCCAACCTGGTGAAATTAACAAAACGAATGTACGTGATAAATTCTCATTCAAGTGAAGTAGAACTTAATTATCTGCGAATATGTTTTAAATATATAATTCATAATAATTAGGTTACATAATTAATTGGTTAAAGGATGACAAATATTGACTGGACTGCAGGCCGATAGTTATTTATTCTTACCAATAATTGGTTCAGCCATGTCAGAATTAATACTAGTAGGTAATTACAATGCCTCTTATATCAAGTAGCCTGAGTGTTGCAGTGGGCCACTCCTTTGCTTTCGATCTTAATTCCATCTTACACGCTCAATCTGAGAATGATACAATAAATCTTGATAAATAATAGACTTACGCGATTACAGAAAGTAGGCCTTGCCGAAAACCAGTACGAAAGTCACAATTTTAGTTCAAAAATTTAGATAATGTAAGAAAATAAAACCGCCTTAATAATCAGGGTAGATAGACTTTTGCCTTAAAGGTCCTATCCGAATCTTAAAATGGATAAAGGTTTCATAATGAAATTCTCATTGACATAAAGCATGTTAATAATAAAACAGCACATACTCAAAAAATATAATACAATTAATTTTTGGAGAAGAAGAAAAGTTAGGTTCAACAAAAATAAATATTTTATGATAAGTTACTGTCGATTTTGGGTATAATAGTTTGAAAGGGGTTTATTTAACTAAGCAAAACAATTTGTGATACGCTGTATTATTTTCCAAAAAAATGCAAAAATATGGCTACAACCCTCATTCTCCCTCCTCACAGTCTCTTGGACTGTAAGATTTGCAACGGTACATTAAACACCACCCCACTGGTCACTTCTAAGGGTAGCACCATCAGTTATTATCAAACCAACTTTTTTTTAATTATCTACAAAACTAATTTTAACACACATTTATTTACATAAAAGTAATATTATTGACGACCGACCTATGTTAAAGAACTCATTAAAAATTAAAGCTTTCATTATTTATTTATTTTATATTTTATTTTATTATTATTTTTTTAAGACTTGATAACTATCGGTGTGAGAAGATGAAAGACGCCACGAATTACTGAAATGAAAGGACACGAAACCTACAGGAGGCTAAGACCCGAACCTAGATACGCCAATGTGAAAGGTGTAGGTTTATTTATTGTATTTCTTTAGTAACGATTTAAAAAGTTTAACTTAGAAATGATTTAATTTAGCTGAGGCATAGCGCAGCCTTAATAACGGTAGAGTTACACCATTTCATTAGAAACAGCTTACCGTTGCGCCTAGCTACAAGAAAGTAAGAACAAACATCCAATCGGATTTAACTAGCGATTAGTTGCCACCGCCAAAGTTTTTAGAACGTACAAATCCGCCAATCGTCCTACTGACCTACATTGTCTAGATTTACATAAATCTGTTAAAATCCTATTCACATCCTAGATCAATTACTGGCATTGAATGGCGTTGGTGACGGCTTTCAAACACATGGTACCGGTACTGATAAAAACATGAATCGAAAACATACTGTATTTGTTGCAGAAATGAGTGCCCCTTGCAAAAAAAAGCTTTTTTTCATGTTAGCTACTATATTTTCAGAAATAAAAGGGGGGATTGGTTTTGAGCAACATATGACAAAGTTCATTCAAAATAGTTTTGAAACCCTTAAATAGCTATTAAAACAATTTCCCATGTGACAGTATCATAAAATATTATTTTGTTGAGTACAAAACTTCGGCCTTTCAAAATGTAAAGCCAAATACTTTTTAGTTTTGGTTATTGGAATGTACGCTTTGTAACTACATCAAATTCAATTAAATGTAATAGTACCTGCATCCATTCCGGAGATAATCGACAGACTGACAGACAACAAAAAATACTATAAGGGATTCTGAAACTCTAACAAGCTAAGTAATCGTAATTTATACTTATCAAAAATTAAACAATGTTTATCTAAAATCTAGTTATCCATTTAGATTCTGTTCACGGAAAAACTATATTCCATCCATAATGAACTCATAAAGTGGTTCACAACTAAACGTAAGTCCATCCGGCTTGTCTCGACTAAAAACTTATACTACAGTAATAAACAAATCTTCAGGAATCTTACTGATCAGTTTTGCACCTGCTTGTTAGGGAAATCTATACTAATATTATAAAGAGGTAAAATGTGTTCGTATGAAAGGAGTAATCACTACTGAATCGATTGAAAACAATGTTTTACAAATAAAAACTTACACTATCCTTGCGTAACATAGGCTGGAATTCATTTTGAGAAAACAAATTGTATTCCAAAATTTGTAAATTAAGTCGGAAAAATCCAGCGTCTAACAGGTGTATTCATGCTATTTATTTACGTGTTACCACATAAACATATAACAAATTTAACTAGCTGACCCGTGCGAAGCATTCGCATTCTAACTTACTAACAGTGTTTTATTAATTTAAATCCATATTAAAGAGAAATAATTTTGTTATTGTTACTATATATTTTTAAACAACTTACATACCAACTTGCAGAAGGTAAACAACAACACATAGATGTATCCACAATGCTGTTTATAACCACGCTTACAATTAATTTTAAATAGCAATGCAGTGGCGTAACGGCAGCTCTCCAGCTGGGTATTGTTATCATCAGTGTTGCCAACGTCAGGAAAATATTCCTACAACTTACTATCTTACATCTCTGTTACTTTCGGATTCTTTTTATTTCTTTTTTATTGTATTTTTTCGTATAATAGTATTTTGTATATTTTTCCGGTGTAGTGGTTAAGGAAAGCTTTAAAATGATGCCTCATTCATGTAATTTGATGATGTATTAAGAAAGTTATGGCGTACCGACAAAAAAATGGCCTTGAGAAATAATATATGTGACTAGCTGACCCGTGCGAAGCATTCGCATTTCATCGGCATAGGTGAGCGTTGAAGCATAGATCATGAATAATAGATAGATCTTGCATCCATACGGGGGTTGTGTTCCGGAAAAAAGGTGTTCGCGAAAATAGTACATGATCGCGCCGCGAGGTAGCGCTAGGGAGAAAGCATTGTAAGCATTGGTGTTTCCAACCAGCTTCCTTCGTTTCCCCTATAGATAGCGCCAAAAAAGTCGAATTTCCAGTGGAACAAAATATTGCATTGGATCGGAGTTCTATTAGGTTATCCAAATACAATGGTTGAAGTAAAGAATAGATGTGTTACGCTTACAATTAATTAAAATTAGCAATGTAGTGGCGTAGCAGCAGCTCACCAGCTGATTATTGTTATTATCAGTGTTGCCAACGCCAGGAAAATATCCCTACAACTTACTTTATCTTACATCATTGTTACTTTCGGATTATTTTTTTTTCTTATAATTGTAATTTGTATATTTTTCCGGTGTAGCGGTTAAGGAAAGCTTTAAAATGATGCCACATTCATGTAATTTGATGATGTATAAGGAAGTTTTGGCGTACCGACAAAAAAATGGCCTTGAGAAATAATATACGTGATGATTAATTTCATAACAGTATATTTTGCAAACAAATCCTTAAACTGAGAGGTTGAACATTGTTCTATCTTTGTTAGACACCGAGAAATTCAGCCGTTCCGATCCGATTAAAATTGTTGACACTCTGTAGGGTATATCAATTCGCTAAATAATTTCTTTATCGTCCAATTACGTCGTTATTTTTCAAGCCATTTCTACAAAAAAGTGCCAGTTTATAAGTTTTACACTGCAAAATTACAGAGAAATATATTAAATAAAAAAACTGCACTGTATTTTAAAAATAACTGACATTTTAAAATTACGCCAAAATAATTAAAATGAGAGCTCTTTTGTGTAAAAACTATCCCTTAGTTTCGAGAATCAGTTACGCGGGCTCATGGCAAATGTACTAATTGTCCAACACATTCCGATACTCCCTTTTGTTTATCATTTCCTCATTATAAGTTTGTTAAAATAAACACCAATTATAAAATCCTCAAAATTCCCCACGTTATTTGTATGGGAGACTTTTTGTCTACAAGCTCGCACTTAGTTTGCGAGAACATGTCAAAGCACGCTCATAAGATATATATCAATCTTATCAAGCTTATAAACCTTCCCAATCTCCGCAAAAACGCGCGGAGATGCATTGTGTCATTACTTTAAAAGTGTTAAATAATTCAAACATTAAGTGCCTTCAAACCGTTTTGGTTAGTTTTATAGAAATTTTAACAGCCGATTTATTATTAGGGAAATCACTACGAGCTTTCAATAGGCAGCTGTTCAATGTTTTGATTTATTTTCCTGTACAGTAAACAACAAATGTAACCTTTATGAAGTAATTACTAAACCTAAGGTTTACCTTTTTAAATTTTCTGATTTTATTCAGTGGTAAAAATATTTACCAACAATAACATGAGAAAATTGCCAAATTTAAAAATGTAATTAAAACCTCTTTTATCCGAAATTCGTTTAACCAAAAATTCTGTTAACCGGACAAAATTTTTAATACGTCTATATTTTGTTATTTTATTATAAAAATCTCAATTTTAGTTGTTCAGTTGTTTAATGTAACACAAAATAAATAATTGTGTTTCTGTAATTTTCTACCACAAATTAATTGATTTTTCCTTAAAACTGTATGCCTAAATAATGGTAAAAAAACGCCATAATCGGTTTATCCGAAATTTTATTTATCCGGAAAGGGTCTGGTCCCATCATATCGCATAAACGAGGTTTCGTCTAATGCGGTTAAATGTTTAACGTGTAAACAGAACATAATGCAAAACCCGTATAGCTACATACATTTTTATGTCTGTGACAATATTGTCATATAAATAACTTTACGAAAAAGTTAGGCTTACATAAAACCTTAGTTAAGATGTAAATGTTCAAAGTCTTTACCGTTTCGAAGCACTGGTACACAGCTAGTATACTATATAAATGTGACCTGTACCGTCAGGCATGATAAACACAAGTTCGCCTTGTGCTAAAATTATGTATGTTAATATTTTGAACATGATGTCACTTAAATTTTAAAAAGTATGTAAATACATGGAAGTGTAAGTTCTCTACGCTCCTTGAAAACTTTTTATACAACTTTGTTTAGGCTCTGCAAAAAACCTAACTGCTCCGATTTGCAGGATAAAAACTCTTTTGTGAACTGATGAGTTTCCTCCAAGATGAATTCCATAGTTTAAATAATAATACAATAGGCCATTAAATAAACTGTTAAAAGTAAAGTACCACGAAATAGTTTCAAATTTCTCAGTACAATTAACACCTTCACCATCAGTGTTGTTTGCATTTGGAGGCAAATAATGAATAACAAAGTGGGTGTCAACATCTGTAGGCGGGTTGTTGAACCTGAACTGTAGTCGTTTTAGATTATATTAATACATTCAATTAGAGACCGGATTAGTACAAGTGTATATCAGAACATACAATACCGACAAAGGAACCGGGTTACGCCTATTTGTTTCTATTTTGACAGATAAATATTATCATATTATATTTATCTGCAATGTTTATTGATGGTGTGGGTGCAATTTTTCATTTTCGCCATTTTGAAATAAATATTGGTGATGTTTCGGTAATTCGGTATTTATAACACTAAATACTATGACAAAATTGATCTTTATCATTCACCGTTTAAAAATTTATTTTAGTTAAAAATACAAAATGTTTGCTATATGAATCATCTTAGGGTGCAAGTTTATATTAAATTTACGTAGTTTTGGTGCAGGGATTGTATCAGAAGTTTTGCGAAACACCCTGAAAACATAAACACAAAACAAGACTTATTTTGTTATACTCGGAAATATATAAAACAAATGCTTCAAAGTGGAAATGACAAACTGCTTTAATTAAATTGAACAATGCGATGCATTATTTCTTTTTAAAACTCAACCACATAACCGCAGGTTGGTTGTAATGACGCCAGACAAAATACAATGTATTATCACTGACATTTAAACCTACCGCAATAACGTTTTAACCATGAACTTTATTATTCCTGTTTGTCGTGTGATTATAGAACCAGTTTCGTCACCGAATGACTTCATCGATATTTAGTTAATTGGCTTCATTTCACAAAAACATGGCCTTACATTTTTACAAACGCCTTACAATTAATAAGAATTTAAAAGCGTATGCTAAGAACTCGAGAAAAGGCCTACTTTGGAGAAACAAACTTTACCTCTTTATATTATTAATTCATATATGGTGGAGCAGTGGTAAAACGAGCTCGTCCAGTTTAGTACGTACGGTTGAAACCTCCACCACAGTTGCGTTGGTTCGAGCGTAGTTACTGGCGTTCAAAGGCGATATACTGGCATAAGTAAAGGGACGAAAAGGTATTGATATGAACAAGAATACGACACTTAACCAAATTAACGTAAACTAAATCCTGTCTTTATGACTAAGGTTTGCTCTATAACTTGCATTGCATTTATACTTGATTTATTTCTGCAAACATGACCTACTTTAGGCCTATCATTAAAATTCCAATTCGAAGTCTGCAAGGAGCTGTCCATCCTATTACAATGTCATAGTCAGAAGTTGAAAAGCCAATTAAGAGATGAAACAATAGATCCATTAGCTATATAATTGTTGTATTGTTGTGTCACGCCTACAATGTACTAGTGTTCTAGTCTGTAACCACACTTTTTTTAAAGCCGTTGTCGCTTCAGAAACAACTGCAGCCTTTTTAAATTACCTCTAATTTCTTTTTCCTTCCTAACTAAAACATAAAAATCAACGTGAAAAGTAAAAGCTTGTGAATTAAAACTAAATAAATTAAGGACATTTTATATGTTTAAAACAATATATTTTCTGCAAAAAAATGCTTGAAACTTCTAGAAGAGATCCTTTGTCAACCCAAAGTTCATTTCATACTCAGTAAGTGGTCCTCCTTCTTTCCTCAAAGAACTTCCCGCAACGTTTAAATCATGTGACAAAACCGGGTAGCCAATTTTGAAAATGAAATTGAGAGTGTCGAGAAAGATCGGTTTAGCCCATTGACGCAACATTTTATGTTATTAAATGTAAGCCTATCAAACTGTAATAATATTATTAAATTTATTTTCTAATTTTATTGTTTATTATTCAACAATATGATTCGGCTATATTGTACGGATTTTTGGTGTTTAAATTCATTCACTTATAGCTTAAAAGTAAAAAGATTAAAATAGCAGCCATTTCATAAAGTTCTGCGTATTTTTTACTAATAATAAAAACCGATGGATACAAGACGACTGTATATTGAGGAAAACCAACATTTTACCTCTTTTACAGTTCCTTAAAAGTTGTATTTTGAATAAAATTACAGTCTACATGACTCCTCAATTTCCATTTTTTGGCAAAGTGTTCATACAATGCAGTAGTTCTTTAGATTTAATGGACATTCACAAAATTATATATCCAAACTTCTCAATATAAATATAGCATAAATTTTATATTGCCTTAAAGTGTATTTCATTTTTCCTTTTGGATGTAGTACATCCAGTAAGTCCAACAAAAGCGACCATCAAATTTATGATCGTATGACCTGACCCTAGCCAGCTGATCGCTTTGGCTATTGTTTTCATAGCAATAGAATTGTTTGTTCATTTTGAATCAAGCAGTGTAGAGGATAATATCAGGGAAATTTTTTATTTTGAAACAATATTTCTACTATACGGAATTGGCCGTGAAAACCTAGGCTAAAGCGCGTTACAAATAAATTGTAGGGACATTTTGGACGACTTGTACCAACTAACAAAGTAATGCTCTCTTTCATTTATTTCATCAAGTTGCACTTATCACAAAAGAGTCACTGGCGAACATAATTGAAAATTAACATTGGCCGAACATTAGTGGGGCGCGTTTTTAAAGCTATTAGTTGGTTTTTCCTTACAAAATACATATATACGTCATTTGAAAATGCAGATAAGTAAAGTACTGTTCTACCATATCATCAATGGTGCATCAATGATGTCTACCATATCACCAACTGTGCCAATGAGGCGGCGCACCATCTAGCTGCCAAATAAGTTCAATGTGTCTGTGGTTCAGCTTCTTCCAATTGAGGACAGAGGAACGCATCAAGATAAGAAACATCAGTTGCAGTTGCTTCAGCAAAAAAGAAAGTAAAATAAACTTTCCGCCGGGATATGGCACACAAAAAAATTTAATTTAGGGGAGCCTCGTTGCAACTGTACACATTATGCACACATTATGAATGTTCACATGCCCACTTAGGTGAAATACCGATTCATCACTAAAGACGACACGATACAGAAAATCTTTATTGTCATGCAGCAAAATCTCGTTTGCAAAGTTTACACGTAAACGGTAGTCTATAGAGATTGTAACAACTGCAAACGATAAGGACGTAATTGTAAGCGTCTCCTTCAAACAGACGTCACTGGAATTGCTAATTCACGACTAGCCTTCCGACTGACTTCTTGGGGCTACGCGTGATGAACCTGAACACATTCTTCAGTCAATCTTGGTCGTCCCTTTGCAAAGACAGCTGGTGTTTTCAAACTGATGATAACATCTAAGATTGTTCTTATAGCTTGGAAGATTAAATTTAAACTTAATAGAGTTGCACTGTAACGTTGCAAAAAGTTTCTGTTCGCCATCTTAACTATTAACGCTTTCTAAGACAGAGGAAACAGTGCATGCACATGCTCACAGATGTACCAACAACACTGAGTTGCTCTTTCATTTGATCTATTAATTATATTTTTAAATGTAACAAATATTACAAAGCCTTTTAAAAACCCGAAATTAATTTTGAAACACCCGTATATATGTAAATTTTGTTTATAAAATAAAGTTTGTGTCTTTTGTTTGGCTACACTTAAAGGAATTGCTTTTAATGCAATATTAGCCAAAATATATTTTTGCTTGAAAAAGTTTATTTTTGCACATAAATAATGGCAAACGCATTATTCTGTTACACAACCACATCAGAAATAGAATCAGTTTTTAATTCATACTTATTTATAATTTTGACATTGTTTAGTTATCTATGTATAAGTATAGAGATCTGTTATAGGTATCTTGTTTATCAGAGTTTGACATGTATTACTTGTCGCGGCTCCTATTATGTCCAAGTATAAATAATCTATCGACACTTGAGATAAGCGTTACGGCTTAATGAATTAGACTACCGTAGTGAAGGTGTATTCTCCAACAGAACTATCTAATCAGTTTGATATTCTTATTTTGTATTTATGCATTCTTGTATTCACAAAACAAACAAAAAACCACGAGGCAGTTATCCAATACATGGGTATTCACCAATATAAATGATGTAGATACTTTGGGAGATCACTCATAATGAAAAATGTAAAAGAACTTCGTTTCAAGTGTATTTTGCGTTTGTTAGCAACAAAACTTTATACCTACGGAAATACATAAAATATTGGGTTAACATTTTGTGCACGTATTATTATTTATCTTCAGTTTTACAACTGCAAAAACAAAGTCTTTGTTCAGTATTTTTTTCAAAATGGCGACAATTATAAGTTTTAAAGAAGTCAATTTTTAAAAGAAATATTATAATACATTTCTCACAAGTACCAAAAATTGGTTTAGGCTCAAACTGGGTATTGTTGACAATTACGATGAAATTTTTATCATAACGCGGTATTTTTTTTAACTACATAAAACCAAACCATAACATTTAGTCTTTCATACATTTTTCGTTAACAGTTTTTGACATATTTTTTATTTAAACAATTTTGAACGACCACCATTTTAAAAACAATAGAAAGTAAAATCTTTCTGGCGAACTTGGAAATATCAAATTTGAACCCTAAATCTGATTAGCTTATATAGCCTATTTTATAATGTTATATGTAGGTATACATTTTTTTAACAATTTTGCGTACAAAGACAGTGTTACAACCGTTTAAACAGTGCATATCAGAAATCAGACGATTAACATTTTATACATACAGTGGGCCCGACCCCTACTCGCTTCACTCACCAACTACAGCGGCAAATCGCAGCAAAGCAGGTGCACACAGATTGTTATGTACTCTGATATTTTCACACAAATGACGAATGATTAGGACAGAGGCACTTGGATCCTGTCGTATGCGCAGTAGGGCCAGAGTTTTTGCGTGAATGGCAGGGATTTGTTTATATAAAAGGCAGATTCTTTACGGCAAAAATAACGAAAAGTTTATGAATACAACTATATATTCATTCGTTTTACAACTGTCAAGGCTGGAAATAATTGATAATATCTCGCATTTTAAAACGAATCTGAGCATTCGCTGAAACTAATAGTGTTTATATCTTCCGTGTAGGATACAGCCTTAAAATTTCGAACAGGACCTAAGAATTAATATGAAAGAGGGCAATAGTAAACCCAGAAACGTCACTAATTTGTCATCTAATTTACTGGACTAAAGTCCAGAAGTCCCTATGTTCTTGATTTTCTATTAAAGACGAGTTCACACTCATGATAGCCTACTCTTCGAGCAGGCACCTTTTGTGTGTTTGTTTGAATGTCTGATTATTACTGTTTAACTCAAAACCTACACATCCGGTTTTTATGAAACTTGAACACTGTGTTAAACATATGGGTGACATATTATGACCTGTTTTCATTGTGCTTTTGAAAATAGAGTTGAGTAGTGAATCAAATGAGAAATGTGTTTAACGAACCTATATGGATTTTTTAAATTATATGCTGCATAAAGCAAAACAGTAAGCTGGAAAAGTTATACAAAAATTTCCACGTCAGGAATATACCAGGTGTATGGGATGCCTTCCGTAACTTGTAGACAACGGAAAGTTTAGAAAGATGACAATTTGGTAGTCTTTGGCTGATTAGTAACTACTTTTACAAACTTTCAAAACCACCCTCTTCCCCAGGAGTGGTCCTATGGGGGCAACTAAATGTTTTAAAATATAAACATGGCGGTTATGTTATCAATGTTACGACTAAAAAAACAAGTTATTTTCCTCCTTGGAGGGAGGGGGTTGGTGTCGAACGCTTATTTCAGTGGGTGTACTATTAATCTACGGAAATTTCAAAGTTTTAAACTGTTAACAAATTTTAGGAGAGGTACAATATTTTCATATAAAAATGTTTTTCTGCTTCATTTTAGATAGGGTTGTCGTACCTTACTTTGCTTGGTATCAAAATGTTTGTGATTTAAGGACAACAAATAATATGTCACAAACTGTAGGTCTATGTTTATATTAAACAAATTTAGTAGCCCCTCCCCGTTATAGGATCCCTCCGGTCCTCAATAGAAGGGAGGGTGGTCTTAAAAGTTTGTAAAAGTAAATACTAATCATCGAAAGACATTCACAAATTTATCTTTCTTCTTTCCGCTGTCTAAAAGTTACGGAAAGGGTTACGTACTGTTGGAACACCTGGTATATCTATCAACTACAGGTTTCCTACAATAAATATTTTAATAAAGCACATGATAAACAATTGAGGGACAAATTTGTTTGCTGCATTTATTATGTCCGCTGGCTAAACTGTAAAAAATATCGAAACAACGTGCAGAAGAAATTTGGCAGTATAAAGTATACAAAAAAGTACGCGACAATATAATATGTATTACCTATTATATTATTTTTACAAATATCGTAGAGTATCAAGCAGTTTAAAATATAAAAATAGGTTAATTATGACAAAATATCAAACATTTTTAATGTGAAAGCCTTATTGGTGAAGTCTCCTAAAAATCGTGATGCTAAAATTTAAAAACCAGATATAAACAAAATTAAAAACAAAAATTATTAACATCAATTACTATAAATAATAAACAAAAGAGATAAAACTATTTCAAATATTAAAATTAGTTACTAAAAACTACAGAGAAGCACTATAAGCTTGAAACTAATAAACAGTAAGACATAACGTCAACAAAAAACCTCAAACGTCAAAATATATAATATGTTTAGTCTATAAATCAATAGCTGTAGCTCAATGTAGTAAACATACTAAAAATTTAGATAAGTCGAAGGTTTTTACACATACAGTGAAACAGAGCACGAAACAAACGGCAATAGTTTAAATATTTATTTTACTTTAGAAAATTACAGTTCATTTTCACAAAATGTTTCATTTACATGCACAAATGTTTGTGCATTTAACTACACAAATACAGTAGTTTTTAACTATCGTTTAAAAATTATGAAATTTTAAACAATGTAATCCATGATGTACGAGGAATGTACTAGACAGATGGTGTATGATGGAAAGATATTAGTATTCTAGTCGGAACAATCTATACACGACTCTATGTCGTATGACTAGGCTTAGAATTTGACGTTTCATCGCTCAATCATTCAACAAGCATTACTTTTGTAATAGGGCTATTACAAAGGCTTGTGTTGTTGCTTCTGACGATAATTTAATAAGCCTATGGAATTTATATCAAATCCGCGTCATTAAATTTTTATGATCTGATTCTAAGAAATTAAATTCATTACTATCAAGTACTACAGCTATAAATAGTAGTTTTATTATTGCAATCTGAAAACTTATACCTTTGTCGTGAGATATTTATCGATCGTGACATTTAAAAAATCACGATTTTATAAACAGAGTGACATTCTAACTTGCGCCATAAAGATTTCCATGTTATACTTCAGGCGTACTAAATGGAAAAAGCGAAAAAGATAAAATTGCGAATGGAGATTACCTGATATATAATGAAAATTTTGCGAAATTTTGTATTTTTATGTATTGAGTATTGAGTTATAATTTCAGTATAAACATTGCCTTTTTATTTATGACGAGATTTGATGAAGTTTCAAATAAAAGCATTTCGTACAAACAGAACTAAATTACAAAATTGACAAAACCAATATGGCGGTCTAAGTACAGAGTTGTATTTCGTTAAGTGGTTGAAAAACGGAAATTACCAACATTTAAACTTACCAACACCTTCAAAATGACAAAAAGAATTTCGACTTTTTTATCTTCAACAGTACGGATACAATTTTTGTTTAGTTTCAGAAATGCACTTGTGATGTGTCATTTTAAAGCTGTAGTTATTCTTAAACTAATTGTAAAGCATACATTTAAGGTTTTCAATTGAAATATAAATGGTAATCTTGAAAAAAAACCTAATCTGGAAACTTTATCGGGTGCATTGTTTTGTGGAAAAGTGATGAAAATGTGAGATATGATTTTCCTTTCATAATAGGATTGCATTAAAGAAAGCCTAAGTCTAAGAAAGATTACACGTAAGAACGCTTCCGAACATCCACAGTTTATTAGACCCAACTCAACAAAACCATTAACATTACTGGTGTTAACACATTCACTACGCAAATTTCGTATTTCCTATGCTAGGAGCTGACATTTTATTTTGTAAAAGCCTAAATGAGTAGAAATTACTTAATTTTTTATTTTTGAACCTTTCTACGTAATAATCACTAGTATTTTAAAGCGGACGCACATGTGCGTCCATAGCACATAGGCTTAAAATTGGCGTGCGAAGCACGCAATGCACTGCGTATTTAAAATACTCCCAATACGGGGGTTGGCGTGATAAGCACGCAATGCATTGTGTATTGAAAATCCCCCCAATACGGGGTTGGCGTGCGAAGCACGCAATGTATTGTGTATTGAAAACACTCCCAATATGTATGGGCGTGCAATGCACTGTGCGTCGGCCGCTTCTCATAGTGTTCAGTGTCAAGCTCACATGTGCATCCTTATAACGTGTTATAGCAGTGAACGTGATAAAGCCGAGGGAACCTGTCTCAGAAGCTCAAGGTATCCAGCTCTAATTCACTGTTTGTAGAGTGTGTGTGGGGGGGGGGAGTTGATTTCATATGGTGTTTTCGCTACTGAACCAATTTTAACAAATAAAGTAGCGCTAGGGGTTCAAGCCTTGTGTTATTCTGGATATCAAATGCTAGAATTTTCTGCAAACTCAGCAAAGTGTAACTAACTGTACAGTACGATTTTTTTAACCGTGCCCTCGGCTCGGCTAGCGCACGGTGGGCTAGCGGTGTAGCGGGGAGGGATTGTAAATGCAGTTCCACAAACTTCGAATAAACAAAAATGAATGAATAAAATTATTGAAATAAAAACTACTTGAATGAGTCATAGACTACTTGTCTCTTGTTCGAGTATTCGAATAATAATACTGTGGTGTGGTTAAGGTAAATAATGCCCGGCCAGGTGTAGTTTTAATTGAAACGCACACATTATACCGCTGTACCGAGCAAACAGTAAGTCAAACGAAAACATGTTTCAATTAAAATATTTAATTTGGACCTTTGTCTAAAACTTTCTCGCGAACACTTTGTCTCTGACCAAAAAATAAAAAACTTTCCAGCGGTGTGAAAATTTCATGTCATTATTAAAGAACATTGTTGTAATATTGATTTTTAAAATATGAAATAGGTTTTGTAATTGATTTTTTTTACATAATACGAATCGTATGGTTCTTATCTGCGTATCCGTGAAAGTTTCATAATTTTACATCGCTTCTAAGTTTATTAAATGACAGTGTTATTGAAGCTCGGTTTTCGCTGTTTCACGCCGCTCGGCTCAGTTTTCGTGGAGTAGACGGAGCGATTTCTAACGTTATCATTCAGGTTAGTACATCGTGGCCGAGGGCACGGTTAAAAAAATCGTACTGTACATTACTTTACAATAAATGTTTTAGACAGTAACATAACAACTTCTGCGTGTAGTACTTACGATTTTAAAATTAGACCCTTTCTAACCGACTCCATTACTCGTTCAACCTGTACTATTGTTACCATTATTGTGACTCCATTATTGTTACCTGTATAAAAGCTACAAATAAAAACCTCCGAATAGTTTACGATCTGTCGTGGAATAGCGCTAAACGACTCTTTGATGACTTACTGCTTGAAAACAAAACAAACATGGAGAGTTAGCTGTCACACGATCGGTTAATTTACTTTCTACTAACTGGCGATCGGAATTAGTATCCGATAATCTAAGAATATTAGCTTTAAGAAATTTTTGTGGAGAATATCGCGTCGAGAAAAATGACGTTCTGTAGTTCTGAATGTTAGGAGCTGGAATGCATTTGGTAATCACACTTCATCCAGCTTTATAGAAGTCATCTAGAAAGAGTAGGTAATTAAGGTAATTTGTGATTCTCTAGATGTTTAATCATAAAATAGGCCTACTCTTTTTGTTTAAGATATTAAAAAGTTAATTATTCTGAAAAGCGTAGGGTAAATGCAAATAGAAGCTTTGTGGTTTTAATTTCGGCTCTTAAAAAACGCAATTAACAATACAAATTCGAGTTTTGCTAGCGTATCAAAGGGTCCGTACCATTTTTTTTTCGAAAGTGTTCTGTTCCAAAATAACTGAAAATGATACGTGAAATGAGGTCCTAGCCTAAGGCCTTAACTGAGAACCCTGAATATCAGAAAGTGACTTCATTGCTAATTGATAAGTGTAAGAACAGTAGCTGAAAGAATTACAAGATCAAAGTGGCCAAGCTGAACTGCACTTCAGGACACTGTTGATTTTTGGAATCCAGTACAACGAAGAAGCGGACGAGCTAGCAACGGAAGGATAATTCATTACTAAACTTGCCACCATATTTTCAGAGCAAACGGGTAAAAGCAAGAAATATCATCAGAGTAAAAGGAGAAAAAGGGAAGACTTGAGACTTGATGAGAGGAAGAGCTGACAGATCTAGATAAGAACGACGTGGGATAATGCAGCTATTCTGTCAGGTTACTGCGCAATCAATAGGCATTTAGCGGACAGAGGAAACTACGATCGATGAGGACAGAAATAAACAGGATAGCACTTTGCTGCCTCCTACAATGGAAAAGTTCGTATAGACATTAGGTGAAGATGTTCTGCAAGAGGGAAAGTTGAAGGAGATCTGATGAGGTTTACAAAGAGAACAATGGTGGGAAATATAGGCGAGTTGTAAGATGAAGGGTACTCTGCGGGAACGTATAGACTGGCAGCCTCTTTTCATAAAATAGGATACAAATAGGCCTATAGTACATTTTACTCACCTTTTCAACAATTTTAAAACCGCTAAAATTTTTGTAAATTATATACGTATCTCTAAGACTCCCATTTTTTCTTGAAAATTTAGCTGTATAGTAGGGATAGGCCTTTTTTTAATGGAGGAAGGAAAATAGGATTTTGGCAACATTTCCTGTAATTTCTTAAACACTATAAATTACAAAATTCTTATAACAACTATAGTAAAATTTTGATATCGTAAGTCCTAAAGTATTAAAATAATATCCCACACGAGAGTAAAAAAAAAAAATTTTTTGAGTACCAAACTTTGGTCTCCCTAAAATGTAAAGTAAAATACCGTTTGATTTGTATGATTGGAATACAGTATATGCTTGTTGGCATGCTTTATAATAGTGTCGAATTTCATCATTCTACCACTATATCCGATTCTGGAGAAAATCGATGTTGAGAGATGAGGAGTTCATATATCAGTTCCATTGCTCTTATAAAATGTATTAATTAATAATTTTGTGTTGGCAGGATAGTTGACACGATAACAGACCTTTCGTGTTTGCTAAGTAATTCGTGTTTTAGACCAATGTGTAAAATTTAAACGTAAATATGACACGCATTGCAAGAATAAAATAATTTTAAAATTTGGTTCAACAATGCATAGATAATAGGCAAAAAGTACACCACCAAAAATATTGGAACGGCTGTGATAAGTTCATATTGAAAATGTTATTTATTGAGTGAAACTAACCGAGTAAGGCAAGCAATAATCAATTAATGATTTTACTAAAACAATTTATCGATAGGGTGCAAAGGTAAATTTTTACTTAAAAGAGCGAAAGATAAATTAATTGCTAGGGTTAACAACTTAAATATACAGTTTCAATGACAATGAAGGTCATGTGAGTCATGTTTATAAACAAAACAAGGTGAGGTAACAACAATAGAATATTTAGTCTACTATTATTTGTTTTGTTCTTTACTACAATGAGGTCATGCTTATTAAGCTTTCCTCCAATGACAAGGTGAAATGCACATATCTCGCTATAGTGCATTTGTTTTCAAACTGTCACAATGCTATAATGAATCTACTCTAGAAATACTCGAGATTCTTGATTTTCATTCAATTGTATATGATGTTTTTGCTCTAGTTTTGTTAGCATCGATTCCCATAGCTAATAAGAAACTAATTGTACAACCAAACTAAATTATAACACTAGGTTAAACTGACTCGTCGATTTTACAGCTTTATAAGGCTACTAGCGCAGTTCTGAATTCTTCTCCAAAGAGTGGAAATAAAGTTCACATAAAGAAAAGCAATGTTTTAAAAGGTTATAAGCAATAATTGTAAATATACAGAGTGTTTTAGAAAAGATCTGTCATACTTTGCAATTGTATAATGAAAGAAGTGAATATAAACATAGTTTAGAAAATTATCCGTTTACAGACAATCCGTATTTGTGCTTTTACAAATAAACATTGTAACCTTCGGAAGTAAAAAGACGATTGAGATCAAGTTTGAAAACGCATTTTTATGTAACTTTTACTAGTGTATCAAAAACAAAGATTATATTTTGTATATTTTAAAAGTCGTGGACGTGTAAATCATATAAAGTAGAATATTTACAAACCCGTTAAAGTTAATAGAAAATGTAGCCTACAAGGAACAAAATATTTTTACTTTTAAATACACAAACAAAACAGTTATCGACAAAAATCCCAATCTTGGTAGTTAGTTATCTATAATAACCAACTATAACTTAAAACCTAAATTTGTTTAAAATTCTGATATCAAATCAAAATTAAATCAACTTTTCAGATTTACTTAAAAATAGTAAAAAAGTAGTTCTTAACCATTTCAAATCGACTTTTTTGTTTTCGATTAGTTGTTCCTAGTTTGTAGAAAATACAAGCTTTTCATTAAAAATGGAAAGTATTTTGTTCTTTGTAAAGAACCAGGTTTTTACATATTTTAAAGTCCACCATTTTGAAAAAATACGAGATATGTGATTTTGTTTAACTCGGAAAACGTTTTATAAAAAATGTGCATTCAAAATTTTAACTCAATATTTTTATCTACTGTACTTTTAAAATTGCAATTTTTTTTTATATATACAAAATGGCGGATTGGCTGGACACGAAGCTTTTGTATATGAACTTTTTTCTTTGCTATTAGCCCGAGAGTGAAACACTCTATATTACACACAATCATTCTAAGGGTTTTCTAGAAGAATTTAAGCCCAAAATAGGCAAAGTTATTCTATTTGAAGTTCTGAACAAAAAATATAAAATCTTCAGATCCTCATCCTGGAATTTCAGGCAGTTTAACACAAATATACTGAAGTGGTCGTAAGAAGTCGGTTAAGTCAGAAATAATGACATAAGGTAGCGTTGACAATGTAGCCTCGAGATTTGCACTGCAAAAAAACTTGCTGCTAAAATCCGCTCGAATTGCCATCTAATGTCCTTACAACTCTTTTAAGCTCTTCTAATTTGATGGCACCAGCTACCGTATTTTCTACGGCCGTCAGGTTTTAATTAAGGAAAACGTTCCCATAACAATCTTTTGACTACGGTATCCGATTTAGGCTACTAATGTGGCAACGGATATGTTTGTTTTAAAGAAGCCGCATACAATGCCAAGGCCTATCTATATCATGTAACACCTACTTAGGTTCTCTAAACGCTTTAATCAAGCATTGTTATCATTATTAAGTGGTTATTTAGAGTGTTGGCGATGAATTACGTATGAGCAGCGAGTGATACTCCGCATAACTAAGAGTAGGTTTGGCAAGTAGATGTAGGCCTACTAATAGTGAGGCACCCAAAGGTTTTCTCGATCGTGGATTGAATTTAAAAATATGTTGTTTTTTACTTAGGTCTATTTCAAATCAGCACAATTTTAACCATAAACTTCAGTTAAAATTACAAAATGTTTCAACTAACACGCCATTTGAGCCTGCAGTCTTAATCGATGTTTGAAATACTACTCGATTATAATTTTATTTTAATAAAATAAAGTCCTAGTTTATACGAAGAAAATGAGTTTAATATGATGAGTTTAGGTCAAGTAGGTTTTCCGGTAGACGGATTTAGTCCAATAGTTGATACAGATTCATAGTTTTCGTGCAAGTACATGGCAAATTGAATCCATCTAGAAAGTTGCGTTTTTTTTTTTAGTAACCGTGTTCACACATATACGGTCAGACACACGTATTTTTTCGGGTCCCTCACACTGGCAAAAATATTGCATGAAATTTTGAAGATGTCGTTTTTGTATAAAAATATTGAAATTGTGAGGAGAAATATTGCGCAAAAAAAGGGGTATTAAATATTTTGTGGGGCGTTCAAAAGTTTTCTGAAAGTTTAGAAAATTTTTGCGGCCCCGTCTATTTTTTTTTAGAGCGCAGTGGGAGGGGCTGACAAAATATTGGACAATATTTCTTCAACGTTTTTCAATATTGAGAGCGAACCATGTTCAACAGTTTATCAAACACCTCTTCATTCATCCTCAGGAAATTTGTACAAAGTGTAGGTTCCAGGCTCAGTTCACGAAGTATGTTACGATGGACCCACACTCGTTTCTTCTTATTATTATTAAAAATCTCCATCAACGCTGCACACAAAGCAACCATGATACTTGCAACCTCCGGGGCAGCTATGGCTGAGGCCCAGTCCTTCCATCGCGAAAAGTTATTTGACACTGAAATATTGTGCAATATTTTTGTGTAATGTCAGGGGTCCACGACTATTCAATATTTTTCACAAAAATGTAGCTTAATATTTTTGCAAGTGTGAAGGCCACCTTTACAGAGATCTGAAACGTTGATATTCATCCAAATCTCAGGTCGTATATTTTACGATTATAATACTTTCTCTATTTACTGCATTCGAGAAAGTAAAAGAAGAGAAAACAGATTTGAATTTCTGGTAGAAAATCTCGCAGTTCTCGAATTAATTTATATACTCTGTACGTTTAGCCAAAAACTTACCATTTTGCAATCTAGGAGCAAATTTATTTACAAAATTTGTTTGACATATTTTATTCCGAATAAAAAATGTCTATCAAGTACTAATACACATAGATCCGCTCAAACTATGCCCTGACTGTACCGAGATAATCTTCAGGTACAGAAATAACGCAATGTCATCCATACTGGGAAACACTGTTTTCTCTTAACGTCCATAACTCTAGGCTACTAAACGTCGAATAGTACAAACATTAGTGTATTGAACCTTCTGGCTGAGCCATTAAGCACCTTTTGAAGACACAGGTTGCTGTAGTACATACACAAGATGTTTCATAACATTATGTAGGTTTAAATAAACTATTAACGTATATCAAAAGTTTTCTGAAGCGGTCATTCCATTGTATCATTCAGAAGATTCCAATCTGACGTTTAGGGTCTGCTGAAGTGGCGGCCATCTTGGATTTTTATCCCATAAGAGCAATGATAAATTTCAAACCATTTATTTTATCATAAAGTTGTTTGTAAGGTCTTGTTTTGAGCACAGTCACAATACGCATCCGTTTTGCATTTCACATTTTAAAATTTTGTTTTTCATTTGTCATGTAATTGACATTTTTGAAGTAGGCTACCAAGTTCGAACTTTTTTCTTTACACAATAAAACATGTATAATTAAAAGTGGAACGTAAGTCGGATCCGCAATTTTATAAAGAATATTCAGTTTTTTTCCAGCACTCAATTACAAAAGATAGATTTATAAAATGGTTTAAAATTTGGCAATGTCAAAGCGCTCAGCTGCAAGCAATTGCATTGTTTAGATACGGCTATAGAGCGCTGGCGTTTCCGGTTGCTTTCTCGTTTACTGGAGCAGACCCTTAAGACGAATATGTAAATTTGGCGAATGAAAATAGTCCATTCTACGTCAATCAGCAGTGTTCGACATCCATGAGTGTCGTTTACACAAGCTAATGTTAGATAGAAAAGCTACCTCATGTTAAGGAAAAGATTTTTCTAGCCACAACCGACAGCAAAGTTGGGTGAATCCTATAAATACATAGTTGAAGTTTTTAGAGGAGAATAAACATTGATTTAAGAATTTTAACATTATCCTGTAGGCTATATAATATAAAATTCAAGAAAATAGTTATAAAACGACATAAATTATTGGTCATCGTTATGCAGTATACTTCTGACGTGCTTTGACTGGCATATATCAGTCGAGTACGGCAATAAGTCAGCTCGCCGGACGCTTTATCTGGCGACAAGTCGATTTGACGAATGCATTGGGATGACTCGTAGTCTAAAAACTATAAATCTGTTTTTTTACGTCGACAGATGCACGTATCACGACAGATGCAGTGGAATGACCGCTTTACAATTTTCCTAATGTACCCGACAATGACCATGTTATAAAAAAAGCAACTCGTAACAAACTTTTCTAGGAAATCATTAACTTGTGAAAATGGAGCGTACAACTAGTAAGCACTTGATTATTCTTCTATTTTGACCTTAATATAAAAAAAGTAGGAAGAAACAAATCTGGCAGAATAGTTACAGGTAAATGTGAACGACTGCAAATAAAGCAAAGAGAATTGTTTACGTTCTTAGTAATGTGTTAGCTAAGTAACAAACCGACATATCTTTCAAGATTCAACAAAGATTTTGGCAACATTACCAACAGTGGGAGCCAATGTACACTATATGCGTTGAACAATAATAACTTATTCAATGTGACCACAGTCGGTACGGTACTTGATGAAATTCCATAATTAAGGTAAAAAATTAATACTCACGAAACAAAAATATATTTGTAACAGCTGTTTCGCAGTTAAGTCTGTTTTTTACTTTCTCCACCCTATACGTAGTATATGGAGAAAGTATTGTTTTCGTAAAAATGTTCGAATTTGAATTTTTAGTTGAATTATCTGTTTTGGTGCTCCCAGAACCCCAAAAAATTGTTTAGTGCAATTATCTGTGTTGGTGCTCCCTGAACCCAAAAATATTTTTAGTGGAATTTTTTGTTTTGGTGCTCCCTGAACCCAAAAAAGTGTTTTTAACGTGGTGTCTGTCTGTCAGTGTGTCAGTATGTATACACGACCAGAGGGGACACTATTGGTCCGATTTTCATGAAATTTGGTATGTAGGTACTAAACCCTAATATCTCCAGGCGTTTTTTTCATTTTTTGGAATTTTTAATTTTTAAGGGTAATTTACCCCTAAAAACCCATAAAAAACGACAAAAATGCAAATTTCTCAAAAACGGCTCAAACGATTTTGATCAAATTTTCAGTATTTATAGTGTTTAAGATGCCAAACAAAATGACACCACCCGCTTTTATCAAAACTTCGGCGTTTTATAATTATGGGGAAATGTTTAAAAATAAACAAGTTTGTGTTGTCAATCTAGCATCGCGGCAGCGGCCGCACGGGGTAGCCCCACGGTAGCGAGCACGGCCAGTAATTCAAAGGTCGCGCGATCGAATCCCGCCTGGGACAATAATTTTTTTATACGATTGACGTAGGTAGAATATTATTTTTTGTTTTGTTCTAAAAAGTAGTAAATAAAATGATTAAAAACAATATTATTTTGACTACAGTAAGTTGGGAGAAAGTTTGTGTCAGTTAACTGATACCGTTTATTTTAAGTTATGTTGTATTTTTTAGTTTAGTTGTCTGATTACGCTCAACTGCGAAACCGCTGTTACATATATAATTTGTGTTTTGTGAAATTTATAGAGTTTTAATATTTTACCTATAACTTAGGTTATTCGGATGGAGTTAAAGCATTTAATTACAAACACAAAGTTAGGTTATCTTTTTACTTGTTTTTCTCTATTCATCTCTCTGTCTTTCTCTCCCCCTACTAAAATTTGTCCAACTTTTCTTTAAAGCTCTAAATTTTATTCTTCCCTCTTTATCCCTCCCGGTCGGTACACTTTTCTCCCTATCGCACATAATCCTTTTTTACCTTACCAATCACGCAGGATTATAATTACAGTTTAATTTATTTTTTTTTTATTTCGTTAGAGTTGAATCGGCATGAGATTACTATCGGCAATCCCCTTCCTCCCCACACTTTTTTATTTCATCCAATTGTGCTTTATAATTTCTTTTAAATGAAAGTGCACGATTAATAATAAACTCAAAGCTAAAATTATGTGTAATATTTCATCTTTAAATCAAATAATTATTTAGTTTACAATCTAGCAGGAGTTATTAATATAGAATAATTTTAAAAAATTCGTAAAAAAGCGCCCATGCTATTTGTATACGTGCATATGGAGTTTTATTTAAGTAGTGGTATTGAAAATTAAATAACTTTATATTTACTTTTCATGAGTGAAAGAAATCTGGCAGTACATTATTATCAGATTACCAAATAATTTATTCTATCTTTTACTTTTTAGTTCATTTTTGTTTACTTTAAAAAAAAAGCTTGTTTTAAAATAATGTATTTTGTTTTATTTTGAGCTATTAAGTAAAAGCACAAGCACTCAATTTAAGATAAAGATTTAGAGCACATCAAGGAGGAAAACTTAATTCATGATTCAATGTTTTTACGTGAAGCGGAGATTCTTTTTTAACCCTGCCATGCAGTTCCGTTATCTTAAATACGTTTCTGTTTCAATGTCTCTTCATTTCTGAGTTTTGGTTTACTAAAAGCCCCTCTGCATACAATCTCATAACAAAAGGTTATAAAACTAAAGAGCTCTTCGATATGACAGCTCTGATATTTGGTAACACTACTCTACCACGGTGTCCGCCCTTGTACAACCATGGACCGTTTCAACCACAATGAGTAGAAGTTTAAATAATACTGGTAACACTACTCTACCACGGTGTAATACGCATACGCTCTTGTACAACCATGGACCGTTTCAACCACAATGAGTAGAAGAAAAGCTTGTAAACAGGACCGGCCAACTAATAAACAAAAAACCTAACCTTCAAATAGGAGATACAAATTCTTACAAACAACGAAATCAGAAGTTAGTGGACATGCTACTGAGAAGTAGGCTACGTAAAAGTTTAGAGCTGTTAACTTTGCCAACAATGAAAATCGTCAATCAGCTTAAAGCGGCTGGTGATACTGTTAAACTGGGAGGGGGAGGGGAACTACTCTCCAAAAATGATTAACACTTATCACAAGCAACCTTATATATATGTAGGCCTAACTTAAAATGGACAAACTGTATTTTTGTTTAATTGTTATCATTTATTCAAATAAGACAGCTATTGTGACAAACACGAATACTATATGCTACTATATATAATACTAAGACTGGATCGCTGACTCCGTGTTGCAAGAACGAGCCGGCGCTCTCAAGTTACCCCCACCACTGTAAAGGCACCGCTGTATAGTTGCCTCAAAACGTAG
>JAGFPH010000144.1:143940-158726 GCA_018207615.1 Philaenus spumarius
CCCCAGACTGTTTTATAGATTATTTCACTGCTAACATATCTTCTGATTATTGTTTGTTTTATTATATCTAATAGTTTAGCCACCGTAATCCACAAAAGACGTCTAAACGACGGATTTTTTAGAAATATTTCCAATCCTTCTTTACTCCCAATGCTTAACGTATGCGTAAAATTTTCATCAAAATCATATAACAAACCGACATACTACTTTGTATAGCAAAACGGTCGAGTGGGTGTGCGTTGCACAAGATTACACATCGAGTTGCAAGGTCACTGAAATGTTTGACCTTTTCACAATTCAACAGCCCATTAATAAATGTCATCACAACTAATCCACACATAGCAGCCTCTTATCTACAAATTTGATTGAATATAATCACGTGATTTAAACGGAATTTAATCGTACCGATTATGACATATTTTGTTTAATTAAAAACCCGTCAAAACATTGAGTAATATTGACACGGAATCAAGTTCTCAGAAATGTTTACGTTGAGTCCAGATATTATAAACAATGTTTCAGTGTTTAACAGCTAAGAGAAATCATATCACAATAAATAAACTAGCCTTAATCAGGGTTCTAGCAGAATGTTGGTAATTAATTTCACTAACTTTTCCTGATTTTTTCTCAACTTCTCTGACCAACTCACGGCATATTTTGAAATTATGTTACTACAAAATTTGAATTACATTTTAGTAACATACACATATTCAGCCGTACACCTTTCCTCGTCGTTCACGGAATGCAAATAAAACAGTTTAAAATCGTTTGCTAAGTGCAAGGTTTAAGTGTTGATATGAAAAATTTCCTCAGAATATAGTGCTAAATAATGAGAGGAAACTACATGTCAATGTTAACATTCTCAGGGTTCAGTTAATTGAACTTACACCACACTTCCTATTTTCTACAGCATCACTCAACCCTAAAATTTAAAGTTTTATATTTTACCAGAACAAACTACTCAAGCTCACCTGAATATAAAACAAACATTTTTTATCACAAATAACATCTTAATAACTTTTTTTATTTTAAAATAAAAATCTCAAATTTAAAATCATCACATTTGGTAACTTTAAAATAGGCTCAAAGTATTCTTTAAAAAAAAAAGGACAAGGGTGGTATGTTTAGTAGTATTTGAAAACAAAACTTTTTTAGACTTTTAACTTACTGCTTAAGATATCATCAAGGAAAAAACAGCTTCAACAGCTCATGGCTTGCTGGAATAAAGAAGGACTACTCAATGTTTTGCATCAACGAGGGCTCAACGACATAAAACCGTTTTGCTTGATTTTCCCCGAGCATTTTTACAAATTACCTGACTTTCCATGAATATTTTAATTTTTCTGACCGTAGAAACCCTATTAAAACTCTGTAATAAACCAAATAGTGGTGAAGTGAAACAAACTCTCGCACACCAAGGATTCCTCCCCCCTCTCGCGTGTTTCCTGTGAAATATGACCACTTCTAAAGCCTAGCACATACCAACACACTTTTACCCGCAAAAACATAATATGTACAATTATATTATTATAATTATATAAAATATTATTATAATTATATAAAATATTATTATAATTGTTGTTTTCCACTTATGATGGAAACAGATGCTTTGCCCCCAAACAATACATGTGGAGAACTTGGAAACATGGCCAAATAACTAATGAATACTTTAATTTTACAAAAGTGAATAAATCGCCTTCACGCTTCTTTAAAATAAACCATGAATAATGATGATGAGATAAAAACTGACAACTATAAGTATATTTAGGTTTAAGAATATGCCTAGTCTTACAAAAAATATTCCTAATCACTTCAGAAGATGCTTATCCCGAGCGAAGTCGGTAACAACAGTTACTGTATATCCAAATTTAACTAGTTAATGAAACAAGAGTGCAAAGATAGCGTTCGAGGTTCTGGTAGAAGATAGGATGTCATTGAAAATACAGGGTGTTTGAAAAAGAACTCCCTAGTTTTATGTATAAATTTAATGGTGAAATTAATGAAAAATTACATTAACGAGTACTTACAATGAAAGAGTTAAGTTTTGTTTAATGTTAGTAAACTTCAACGTGACATCCATTTGTTGAAGACTACACACGTCAAGACGATATTCCACTTCTCACCAACATAGCAGGTGTAGGCCGTCTCAACCACCCCGATGATTCTTTCCGTAAACATTAACGAGTACATACAATGAAAGAGTTAAGTTTTGTTTAATGTTAGTAAACTTCAACGTGACATCCATTTGTTGAAGACTACACACGTCAAGACGATATTCCACTTCTCACCAACATAGCAGGTGTAGGCCGTCTCAACCACCCCGATGATTCTTTCCGTAAAAGGGTGATTCTTCAAAAAATGTACAGAATGGTGTAACCGGCAAAAAAAATATTAATTGCTTTAAAATTCAATTATTTTTTAAATAAATAATGCAGAATATATCTTAGTTAAACTATCTGTTAACATTCAAATCTGACTGAATAAATATTTATATTTTTTTATGAGTCCACACTATGTGACATATCACTGGTGTGGACCGTATCAGGCTGTGTTGTAATTGATAAACCTTACTGTAACTTCGTATATTTTATTATTAAATGTATTTCATTAATGTGATAATACATTAAGTAAACCAACATTTAATTATACTTATAAGTTTAAATTTTTTAATTTTACAGATAAATGTAATTTTAGTATTATTCAAGTGTATCCAGGTTTATAATCACTGGTTCACATATGAAAGAAGGAAAAAAACAACAACTGAGGGAATTGTCAGCTGTTAGTTTGTATGAAAAGGGAGGGAAATGGTGTATTATTTGCAGTTGAGCAATTGGAATTGAACTGTAATGACTTAATTTTTGTTAAAAATGTTTTGACTTGTGAGAAGTTGGAATCGTTAAGCATACACCGTCACTTGAGTTACCAAAATAACTTTTCAAATAAGTAAAATTATTTAATTTTTAACAAGTTATTTTAATAGCTTTATTAGCAAACATGATTAACCAGCAAACTCTTTATCCTAACCTAAAAACCTTTGGTCCTAGGCTCATATGAAGTTTAAATCATCACTTGTATGTAGGGGGTAATCTCTGGCACTACTGAACCGATTGAAAAAATAGTTTTCCTAATAAAAAGCTACACTATCCCTGAGTAACATAGGCTATGATTCATTTCGATAAAAACCTTTTTTTATTTCAATATTTATAAATTTAATCGGAAAAATTCTTAGGTTAGGACTAGAATGATAAACCAACACATGTATTTACATTTATTGCCATAGCAACCAATTGAATAAAATAACAGATAATATATTTGCTCCAATATTTCCATTAACAGCTGATTTCAAAATTTGAAGCAATTATTTTTGTATTTCTAGCTTTTAGGTTAGGATTTTAAAGAGTAGACCTGAGCCTTGCTGGTTCTTTTAACCGTTATTATAACTGCTTTAAAATATAAGAAATAATTTAAATTGAACATTTAACATTATTTACCGTCTTAGTTTTGAGGTTATTATTAATCCTACACCTTTATTATAAATAAAACATAACATATGTTTTTAGAAGGTTACGTTGGGGGTTGGCGTGCGGAGCACGCAGGGGTCCCCCCTAGTATTATATATAAAAATATTTAAATAATTTTTTTAAGCTTGACTACTATTTTTACTGTTATCTAAAGAACATTTTTAGTTTATCAAGTAATTGTTTTAGACATAAACATCATTTTTATTTTTATTAATTTTTAGTTTTAAAACTGTACATTTGTTGAAGAATCACCCAAAAGGTTGATGTCACGGATATTTTCAGCATAGACAACATTTTTAATGTAACCTCAAAAGAAAAGTCAAGGGGGGAGTTATGTATGGGCTACGTGGTGGCCTAGAGATTGTTCCACCCCTGCCTATCCATCTTCCCGGAAAGTGTGTGTCCTAGGCCTCGCGCTCACGGTTACTGTGATAAAGTGGGGCGCCATCTTGTTGGAAAAACACAAGCCCTTTTTCCACCTCAATGTCTTCCGCTTGAGGAAAGACATACTCCGTTAACATGTCACAGTATACGTTTATTGTTCGTTCTACAAAAATAAAAGAACCAATCCCTCGATCTTCCATTATTACCGCAGCACCAATTATTAACTTTTGGATAGTCACGTTGGTGCTGAATAACTTCATGTGATGACTCTGCCCCCCAAATTCTGCAGTTATAACGATTAACTGTTCCACTCACATGAAATGTAGCTTCATCAGAAAACAGATTTGTTTCAAAAATTGTTTATTTTCATCCATTTTGTGTAGAAAGTTAACAGCAAACTCGAACCTTTTGTTTTTGTCAGTAGGTTTAATTTCATGTAACAGTTGTAATTTGTAGGCGCTTAGATTAAGTCTTTTACGTATCACTTCATACAAAGTACCTTTAGGCACTCCTAATTGTAGACTACGTCTGGCCAATGACTTCTTTGGGCTTCGAACACCCGAAACACAGATCTGTTCAACAGTAGCTTCAGAAGTTTTAGTCGACCTGGAGATTTCACTTTCAAAACCCTGCCGGTTTCCTTGAAAGAGTTTAGCCAATTACGGATAGTTTTTGCTGTAGGAGAGTTCACCACCGTACTGACGTCTAAATTTACGTTGCACTGTTATAACAGATTCAGTTTGCACAAGCCAAACAACACACTGCGCCTTCTATTGCGGAGTAGCCATTGCACTGCACTGAAAGCCTGAAGTGAGCGCTGGCGCCGTTATTCTCAAGGTCAAGCAGGCCTGTAAGCTGCACGAACTGGATTCCCCAATTTACGTGAGCAAAACTTGGACAGTTGATGAATCAAATACGACAAACTAGAATAGTGTACGTCACTTTGTACATATTGTAGGGCAAATTACAAACACCCTGCACATTGGTTTAAATGGGAGAATACATGTCACAGCGGTATGTTCACCAACGTTGTTTACTCTGTGCGTTGCATGATGACAAAAAGACTCTTTTATCGTTGTCAATCTGACCCCGTTCTGGGAAGGAATTTGATTGGTTGTTTCGCCCTCAATCCTACAGTAGTGTACGCCACTCTTTAAATTAATATTGATGTTTTGAAACATCACTCAATTGCGCGTGTAATGTTTAGTTTACTAACTGAATAAAGAAAATTCTGTAGGCCAACTGCCTGCCCAGTATATATCGTAATAACAATTCATTAATTACGGTTAACAGTAATCACAATTTTAAAATAATATCCTAAAATTAATTAAAATCAAATAATATGTAGTATTTATGCGATGGATAGAAAAATAACTGCACAATTATGATAAAATGAAACAATTATTTTAAGAACCATAATGTTTTAAATTCGATACAATATTATTTAAATAAAAAGGTAAAATTTAAAAGTAAAATTGTGTAAAATCTTCTTCAAATCCTATCGTTAGCTTATGGATTAAGTCCGTTGCCGTCTTTCAGAGATAATCCATATAATCATCTGAAACTACTGTGTTGGTCAACCAACATAGTTCGTACGACAATGCTAGTATTGGTAGAATATTGTGCTCAATTTACTATGTTGATCCTAGCAGTTATAATAATTTCAATACTAGTATAATTGCAAAAAACCTGGGTTGTTTTACGAGATTTTGAAATGATAAGATATATGCAAATTATTGTATCTATTTCAGTTTGTGTGTGGTTTATTATACATTATTTAATTAATACAAACAGAATTTCATGTATGAGTAGGTAACTATACGTAACTGTGATTGGATTATGTTCTAATTAAAATAAGATTTTACTAAGTTTAAAAAGGCAAATCAAAACTTGAAATAATTTTAAATTGATTTCAGGAGAAAATGATTCGTCTTATATGACTCTAGAAAACTTGATATTGCAGTAGGCGCAAAGACGATTGGTTAGAACAATTGGAAACTGACCACAATTTTGTATGAAATAACATATTGACCTGAACATGTGTGGCATTTTCGGCATGTCCGCACACTAACAAGTACAGTACTGTAAGGCCAAAGGTTCTTGGCACACGCGTTTCGTTACTAACCACGCAAAACATGTAGGTCCTTAGCTTCCACATTACGTCGCTTCACTTTAAAACTCCGCGCTTCATTCCCAATAGGTTCTAAGGGGTTAAATATTAACGTACATTTTGCAGAATTAGTTTACCCTTCAAATAGTATACAGTCATATTTAAATTAAATGTATTTGTTTTCATTTTTTAAGTAAAATATATTTTAACAGCGTTGTTGCATTCCGTTTAAAATTTGAGCAAAGTGAACCTGTGAAGAAGTTTTCTATTTTTTGTCAAGAACATATCGTCCTTGAGAAAGTTTTAGATAAGGAACTAAATTTAATTATCTGAGACAATACATCTTTCAGTGGTACTTATGTCTCTTCCGACTTGAGCAATGTTGAGTAAACTAGTTTGCCGCTTCTGTAAACTATCAACCTTCTTATTTATTTAAATGGTTTGTTTTAGAAGCCCTATATTGAGCAGAAGTCAATAATAATCCATCGTGACAAATTTAAAACAATAGCGTCCAACTACAAATTATAGTAAAGAAAAATTAACAATAAAGTTTAGGTAGCATTTTAATTTCATAATCAATAATTTACTAAGTAAAATATATTAATAACGACATTAAACATTATTAAGTTATTTTACATATGCAGTTACATATTATTCTTTGTAAATATGTACAAGGGAAAAAGTTATTGACTAATTCAGTGGCCGAGCCTTAACCTTTGCCTAAGGGTTCAGAGAGTAAATAAAACTTTGCTCAGTATTTAAACCTTTCACAGAGTTTGTTTATCGAGTTCAATAAAGATTGTGTGCATGAGCCCTTGACATTCCCGACCTCTCAAGCACGAATTAACATGTTGTGAAATAAATTATTGATTGTTAATGACAGTGAAAGCATTTCAAGCTAATTGCCCACATGAAAGCATTACTTTGTTATAATGGTTAACAAGCATGCAAATCTTGCACTGGCCAATGGACACAGATAGACAAGCCTTTCACGCTCTCTTTAACAACAACTTACATCCTATTTTTATACAGGGTTAGTTAAAAGTCTGGAGACACCCTCTTAACTCTTCACCGTGCATTGATAGAAAATCCAAACCCGGGGGTTGTTTATAGGTCATAAAAGCACACTTCCCCATGCATAGGGCAACGTTGCCCCCCCCCCAACTCAAAATCGGAATTTTTGGGGGCTACTCCATATTTTTAAATGGGAAGTATGGTCATGTGATACCTCATTTTAAAGGTCTATTTAAGACTAGGAAAATGACGTAAAGAAAATAAAAATCGGACTACCCAAAACAAAATAGCGGCCCTAAACGTGTTGAAATAAATCGACGTAAAGTTGCTAATATCTCGAAAAGGATGAGTTTTTAGAAAAAATTTCAAGAGACAAAAAATGCTTATTTCAAATTGCTTGACCTAAAAAATTGCTTCCAAATCGATTTCGTAAATTTTATTTTTACTCCTCCATCTTAAAAAAATGTTGTACAAAATCTAGGGACGCGAGAGCGTCCCGCCCGCCATGAAAAGCGAAAACTCGAAAAAGCGACCAAGACACTGTTTACACGACAACACAAGTAGGGGTTTTCACCCACCCGTAGCTCAGCCCCATGGAGTCCTTGAGGGTTGATTTTTCATACACTCATTCTCGAGTGGCCCGTGAGGACGTATAACAAATTTCAACTCTTGGGACCATCAGGTGTCAGAGCTATAGAAGTTTAAAAATCGACTTTTTTCACGTTTTTCTCCTTCTCCTTCTCGTTCTTTGACAGGGCTACAGCCTCGTAGACTTAACGCATCGAGCTGAAATTTTGACCATAGATTCGTTAGGCTCCAAGGAGGTGCCTTTTGTGCATTTTGTCACCCCCACCCACTACACCCTCCCCCAAGGGGTAAAATATATTTATTTCATAATAAATCCTATACTTTAAACGTTGGATTTGATTTTAAACTTTGCACACTTATCAAAGACCGATGACAATGCAATATTAATTTTATAAATTTTGTTGGGTGTAGTAAGTGAGCACTGATCATGGTCTCCAGAACACGACGTAATTGTCACCCCCTTCAAAACGTCTGATTGATTTTAAACTTTGCACACTTATCAAGGACCTATGGCAATGCAATATTAATAATGTTGGGTGTAGTACGTGAGCACTGATCATGGTCCCCAGAACACGACGTGATTTGTAACGTCGTGTTAAACATGGGTTTAACACGACGTTACAATAATAAAATAATCATAGTTTTAATAATCATGTCAAGACACAAATCGCCCACCTATTCTATACATACTAGCTCATTATAAAATATATTTTAAAACATAGAAAAAACAATACAATTTTCACTATCAGATTTTATTAGGAAAAATGTGTACTATTAGAAACTTAGATAACATAACAGTAACAAAAATACAAGCGATGATAACAACACAGGTTTATCGGCTTAAAAAAGATGAAAAAAAGATAAATAAATTAACAAAAATGTTGAAATGATAAGAAATCCGACCTTTTAATTGAACTTCATTGGATAGGGAATGGTATCAGATACCACCATAAAACTATCAATGCAAAAAGATGTGATATCTCCTAAAAAACAACTTTGTTGTAAAAACTAGCCCGCCAAAAAAACCCTAAGCCGCAAAAAGGGTTGATATCCGTTTTGCCCGCCACAGTAGAATGGTTGGTACTTAGCACTTACTTAGGTACTTAGTTTTGTTGCTAAGATGATATAATGGCTCATTGAGTTTAACTTTAAATTATCACCACTATATGATATAATTCTTTGAAGCCTTGTAAAAAACTCCCGCCAACAGCGTTGAAAGAAGCGAAAATCTCTCAGCAGGTGAAACAGAGCAAGTTTAAATGAAACCAATGACAAAGAATGGGTGAAAGGGGGTTGGTAGAAGGAAACAGGGCACTGGAAACACACAATGCAAGGAAAACAGAGTAAACTTAAATGAAACCGTGGATAAAGTGATGGTTATAGGGGGTTGTGGGGGAAGGAGGCAGGGAAATGGAAACGCATAAGTGGGGATGGTTAGGGTAGGGGTTAGGTTTCTATTTGCACATCCAAGAGCGAGGTGCTAAGTACCTACCATTCTACTTTGGCGGGCAAAACGGATATCAACCCTTTTTGCGGCTTAGGGTTTTTTTGGCGGGCTAGTTTTTACAACAAAGTTGTTTTTTAGGAGATAAAATTTACGAAATCGATTTGGAAGCAATTTATTAGGTCAAGCAATTTGAAATAAGCATGTTTTGTCTCTTGAAATTTTTTCTAAGAACTCTTCTTTTTCGAGATATTAGCAACTTTACGTCGATTTATTTCAACACGTTTAGGGCCGCTATTTTGTTTTGGGTGGCCGGATTTTTATTTTCTTTGCGTCATTTTCCTAGTCTTAAATATACCTTTAAAATGAGGTATCACATGACCATACTTCCCATTTAAAAATATTGAGTAGCCCCCAAAAATTCCGATTTTGATTTGGGGGGGCAACGTTGCCCTATGCATGGGGAAGTGTGCTTGTATGACCTATAAACAACCCCCGGGTTTGGATTTTCTATCAATGCTCGGTGGAGAGTTAAGGGGGTGTCTCCAGACTTTTAACTAACCCTGAATATACAATGCAATTGAATTAAGTTCAGTAGTCGATAAAAAAGTTACCGTGTTTTGCTATATTGGAAAGGTAAAGGATATCAGTTTTAGAAGAAATCTTGTCAGAGTTTCGGCGCAATCTTTGGCTGCACCGAGCGCGCGCCTATGCTCCGTCTATTTGCACTATGTGGTCGCTGGGAATACGCTGCTCTCCGTACCGATAAGAACTACAGTTTGCTTCAAGTAAACACATCAACATTATATCCCTAATGATGTGAAATAAAAGAGAATATCCCCGATTTAAAGTTGCGCTTCTGTTCACTTATAGATCTAATCAAAGTTATACTAATCCTATGGTAAAAATCCGGTTAGTAATTTTAAAACATCAATAAAAAAGTTGACTTACTTGTTTTAGGCGATTGAGGGATGGCAGGTTTCGGCTGACTGCTGGCACAAAAGCGCCCGATTTTTGAAGGCATTTTAATCCCTGACGGCTTTGGTAAATCACCCATTTTTAATAGACTTAAAATAAATAGATAATAATAAAATTGAATAACTAAATAAATTTAAAAACTGAAACAGCACTTTCACTTTGTATTAGGCACTTATAATATCACATTTTTTAAATTCTAATTTTGTTTCATTTGTTAAAAGTGAAGCGTGTCAAACCCAGCATCTGAAACATAAAATATTATGGTTTAAAAACTAAAAAAAAAAACGATTTTCTTACAATTAACTAAGTGTATGAACATTATTAACGAATAGGCACATTACCTAACTGGTTCTTTTTTTATTGTATACACAAGCAAATATTTACATTTATTCAAATTATCATCTCAATGCTTTTATTTCAACACTTATCCACCATATTGCCACCGCCATCTTTAATTTTTACATTCATTACCAATGACAATTATTGTTATCGGAGTTATATGACTGAATCAAATGTCAAGTAAATCGGTTTAGTAGAAGTGAATAGAAAATCTGATTACAAGATTTGTTTACATTAGCACAAGTAAATGTAATAGAAGCGCGATAAGAAATACATTTTAAATAAATAAATATTAAATTTGTTACGCAATTTATGTTTACTTGTATAACAATACAAAGGTATTTCCAGAATTTCAAATCAAATTTAACGTATAACATTTTTTTTTAACAAGCTGGAGGATTTTGTAGCTTATTCTAATCTTGTTTAACCCGATCAATATCTTAAAATTTCTGATCTAAGAAGTAGTCTACATATTAGAAGACTGAACGGGGGAAATTACGCTACATTTCCAGACACTACAATAGAAACTCTAATATCGAGGAAATTAATTAAACTTTAATTTATCAAATAATTCCAAAGAGCGAGAATCGAATTTCCGAGGGTAATCTCAACGATTTCAGGGCCCAAGGTGACTGACCTTTGTTCACTTTTTATTCATTTAGGTCCTTCAATCGAAATGTTATTATCGCGACTTTGCTTCAACCACCGTTTGCCCTCTTCACAGATTTGTTGGCCAACTATTTTTAATCTTCAAGCTTTTCTCTATGTAAACAAACTCGTCTATTTGGTTGGTCCAACGTCACTTTATAATTTCAATTTTCTTCTTCACTCCTTCACCAACAGTTTTAATAGGTTTTACACTCAATTTTCTTTTGCGCTCAACTGTCGTTTTACTGGCATACTGTGGCACAAACCACATCACAATAGCTTAAATAAAAAGGAAAAATGTTATAAAATACAGAACATAAGCGATACACACGTGGTAAACATTAGAGCTGTACTGAATACTGAACATCAGTTTGTGGGAAAATGCCAGGAAGTGGAAGTACAAAGATCCGTGAGGCGAGACTTCCAGTTATTAGAGCTTGTTGCCATTAAAACTTCGAAACTTCCGAGTTGTAAAGTCTTTACAGCGTCTTCCTTCAAAGCAGCAATGAAACCTAAAAATCCTCTTTTCAAGATTATTTCTTTAAAATATTCGGCTTATATAGGGGAAATTAGCATTGAAGGTTATGGAAATCTGAGGATTAATGCCAAACATTTCGATCAAGGAATTTGAGATACGAGATTCAAGTTATCGAGGTATTTTCTTTTTTCTTTTTCGCTTCTGTGTGCCGACAACGCCGATACCAAAATTAAACCGTCGAAACACGAGGACCCAAGCTAGCGAGTATGAAGCTAATGTTAAACAAAAGAAAATTAAAATGACACTGCTTAAACCAAATACGTGAGAAACACTGTGATTAGGAAGTCAACGCGAAGAAAATCCGGTCCGGATTAAATCTGAATGTGCGAACGTTCAGCCTGGATTGTTCGCTTTCCATCCAGTTAAAATAGCAGTCATTTAGTTCACAGTATCTGCACCATTTTCTTTTTCGGTTTGAGATTTAGCCCTCATGGCATTTTTATTGACGAAGTGTACACGCACGTAAAGAATGCGAAATTCACATGCGGGTTTTTCCTACATAGTCGGAATTTTATTGCCATCAGTAAAAAGGATATAAAAACAGGAAATGCCAATATCTGCGAAAGAATGTTTAGCCGTTTGCCTCAGATAATTAAGTCAAGTAATCAAGATTATTAATAAAATACCTTAACTTACTACAAAAAACTTTAATAGTTATTAACAGCACTCTTTCATAGTTTTAGCCGTGATATTGTACACGCCAAGAAGCTCCGTTTAATTATTCGGCTGGTGTATAAAACAGTTTCAAAACATCTGTATTTACTTTATACTGTTCAGCTATTTCTATTGTTTGAACAGACATAAGCTTTCTTATCACGACATTCCAACGTGTACGTGAAATTAAACTACGTTATTCAATGTACCAGTACTAAAAGCACGTGTGATAAGACGATGCCACATCTTATCTATTACAATATAGGTTATCTTTGCGTTGCTTAAAAACATACGCAAACAAGATGTATTCGTCAAAAGTGTTGAAAGAAAGTTGCGATATTTGAACACTTTTTATTTAAATAATTAAATCTATAAATTATAATTAAACGAAGTAAGCCGACTACATTTAAGAGCACATTTACAACCAAAACGTTTCTCTTGCTTGTTTTTTTTTTTTTTTGGTTTATAGATCGTGGTAAACTCAACCGATTTTCTCTCATTCCTGTAAGTAAATTATGTTAAATAATACAATATAACCTAAATCTTGAATAACACATGCACTTGGCTCGGCATATAAAATATGCATTTGTTGTTTTGGTCAAGTGTCCTACAAAAGGTGTTTCTTTCAGGGTGTCAAATTTTAATTTTATTCACACTAGCTGGCCCGATCCGGCTTTGCACGGATAGACAAATCAAAGTTAAATGTATATTAACAAAATATATATTTTATCAATAAATATATTACACTATGTCTTTCTTATGGGGATTTTTAGTAACTTTGACCCCCAAAAATCCCCTACAATTTCGAATTTTTTAAAACCCTTTCTTAGCAAGCACCTAGGGCCCTAGAGGAAGCTACATACTAAATTTCATTCCAATCCGTTAGGTGGTTTTTTTTAGTAACTTTGACCCCCCAAACCCCCCTAAAATTTCGAAATTTGTAAACCCTTTCTTAGCGAGCACCTAGGGCCTACAGGAAGCTACATACCAAATTTCATTCCAATCCGTTAGGTGATTTTTTTAGGAATTTTGACCCCCAAACCTCCCCTAAAATTTCTAATTTTATGAAAAAAATTCTTAGCGAGCACCTATGGCCTTAGGGGAAGCTACATACCAAATTTCATTCCTATCCGTTCAATGGTATTGGAGAAATCGTGATTTAATCAATTTGACCCCCCCCCCCAACCCTCCTAAAATTTCAAATTTTTTAAACCCTTTCTTATCATCACCTGCGGCTCTAGAGGAAGCTACATACCAAATTTCATTCTTATCCGTTCAGTAGTTTTAGAGAAATCGTGATTTAGTAACTTCGACCCCCAAACCCCCACCTCCTACAATTTTGATTTTTTTTTTAAAACCCTTTCTTAACAGCACCTACGGCCCTAGAGGAAGCTACATACCAAATTTCATTCTTATCCGTTCAGTAGTTTTAGAGAAATCGTGATTTAGTAACTTTGACCCCCAAAACACCCCCTAAAATTTAGAATTTTTTGAAAACCTTTCTTAGTGAGCACCTATGGTCCTAGAGGAAGCTACATACCAAATTTCATTCCAGTCCGTTCAATGATTTTGGAGAAATCGTGATTTAGTAACTTTGAACCCCCAACCCCCCTAAGATTTCGAATTTTTCTAAACTCTTTCTTATCAGTACCTACGGCCCTAGAGGAAGCTACATACCAAATTCCATTCCAATCCGTTCAGTAGTTTTAGAGAAATCGTGATTTAGTAACTTCGACCCCCAAACCCCCACCTCCTAAAATTTTGATTTTTTTTTTTTAAACCCTTTCTTAACAGCACCTACGGCCCTAGAGGAAGCTACATACCAAATTTCATTCTTATCCGTTCAGTAGTTTTAGAGAAATCGTGATTTAGTAACTTTGACCCTCCCCCAAAACCCCCCTAAAATTTAGAATTTTTTGAAAAACTTTCTTAGTGAGCACCTATGGTCCTAGAGGAAGCTACATACCAAATTTCGTTCCAATCCGTTCAGTAGTTTTTGAGAAACGTGATCAGTGAGTCAGTGGATTTATCTTTTATATAATAATATAATATGTATAGATTTACACACACTTAATTTATCTCTCTAATTTTTTAGTGATATTTGCAGTTAACTTGAGTTTTGTAAATGTTATGTACGCCTTATAAACAAAATAAGAATTACTTCCGTAGTTTTTAAATGCACCTATCTGCACAGATAATACACAAAGACCAGATTTTTAGCAAATTATGCACATTAATTGCACATTATGGTGAAACTTCCCTTTGACCACGATGAATTTTCAATTCTACAATTATTTGTTAATTTACGGCCCTAACTGTAATCTTTAAAAAAAGGAAGCAATATAACAATTTACGATATTTCGAAGTTACTCTTTTTCAATGCCGGACCGAGAGTACCCCGGTCAAAAATTACCTTTAAATTCTTTTCCTGTTTCGGTAAGCGAGATTTCCCAGGGTCCCCGGACTAATGATGGGTCGACCGGGGACTCTGTCCGCTCTCGCTCTGATAGGATTAGATGAGGTTTGAAGAAGGTTGACAAGGGACAGCAATAAAAGCTCGCTTGGTTC
>JAGFPH010000144.1:189284-203745 GCA_018207615.1 Philaenus spumarius
CTTAGTGTGCCTCTAGTGCCTATGACCAGTATGTGTACCAAATTTCAAGTTCCTAGGTGGTATGGTTTTTTAGATATATAACAAAGAATATTTGAATAAAATGTAAAAATTATATCCGTCTATGTGACTTTCAATTGAAAAGTAATTTACTTACTTACTCAGTATGACGCGTTTCGGAACTGGTTCCATCATCAGATATCCCTCTGCTGAGGTCGTCACAACATTAAAATAACTTATTAAAAGACATAACACATATAACACTTATACACGCACACATCAACACAAACAATCCATATAAAAATACAACCGCGTGTGCACACGAACGACTCCGTTTGACTACTGAAGCCACGGTTTCCCTTTCCTACCAAGTTTATTGTTTGCTTTTCTTATCTAACTCCCTGGCGAAGTCGTACATTAAATTAGATCTAAAATTCAGTTGGTCGTTTAACACATGATCTGGATTTTCTGATTGCGCTCTATATATTTCATACTCCTCAAGTGCGTCCATTAGCTTGCCCTTCTTACATATGTGTAGTGGACGGAAATTATTTTCAAAGTTAGTGTAAGAATGTACTTCTTCCGTTATGTGGCGTGCGAAGTTGGATTTGTCAACGGCTCCACGGTTACTTGGGAGATGTTCCTTATATCGTTTTTTAAATTGTCTCCCGGTTTGTCCTATATAAAAGCATTCACACTCATCGCAATTTATTCTGTATACACCCGTCTGTTGCTCTAACGGTGTTGCTTTTTTAGGTTTTAGTAGGTTTCCAATGTTATTCGAGGTGCGGAATGACATGGTAACATTTATCTTCCTCAGTGTGTTGGTCAATATGTTAGGTAGGACTACTCCATATTCTGTGGATCTGAATGTTTTTTTAATATTTGTTTCCATTGATGGTTTGTTCTTAAATTTGTTGTATTTTTTAAGAATCTCTTCAATCATAGAGCTTTTATACCCGTTCTCTACGGCTATATCTTATATATAAAATTCTCGTGTCACAATGTTCGTTCCCGTACTCCTCCGAAACGGCTTGACCGATTCTCATGAAATTTTGTGAGTATATTGAGTAGGTCTGAGAATCGGCTAACATCTATTTTTCATACCCCTTAGTGATAAGGGCTACGCCCCAGTGGCCCTCAAAGTTTCAATGTTAATCTTATGGAAGGTCAATCTTAAGGAAGAAGAAGAAAGATTTCTTTTGATTTTATCATGGGCACAAAAAACGGCTGTTCAAATGAAAAGCTTAAAACAGCTGATTTTGATCAACAACTGATTTGGATCAAAAACTGAATATAATTTTAGGTTAGGCCTACAATGAACATTTTTTTTTTTAATACAATGAACTAAAACACTTGGGCTAATTATTAGTATCAGGTTGATTTGTCTATCCGTGCAAAGCCGGGTCGGGCCAGCTAGTATTTTATAACATTAAGTTCTTTATGGAAATCCTCCTTACTGAGTGGTGTTGTTATCAGCCTATGGACAAAACTATTGTATGCAGCCTTTTTGTGTGCATTTGGATGATGTGATTCCGCATGAATAGTAGATACAGTGGTCGTAGGTTTTCTAAAAATCTTGTATTGAAAAACGTCTGTTCTAACGACCGTGAGATCTAAGAAATTTAGTGACCTCTCAGTGAAACGCGTCATACTGAGTAAGTAAGTAAATTACTTTTCAATTGAAAGTCACATAGACAGATATAAATTTTACATTTTATTCAATCTAATCAGTGACTTGGATACAGAACAATGCATTTAAAAAAGAATATTTATTGTTTTAGGGGTTGTTTCAACCCTTGCAGGCCAAATATTTTAAAATCATTTCCCCTGTGGCAAATACATGTAGGCTACCAAATTTAACATTCCTATTACGTAAGGTTTTTGAGATATATAACAAACAATATTTATTGTTTTAGGGGTTGTTTCAACCCTTACATGCAAAATATTTTCAAATACGTTCTTAGTGTGCCTCTAGTGCCTATGACCAGTATGTGTAAAAAATTTCAAGTTCCTAGGTGGTATGGCAAATACATGTACCAAATTTCACATTTCTAGAACGTAAGGTTTTTGAGATATATAACAAACAATATTTATTGTTTTAGGGGTTGTTTCAACCCTTACAGGTCAAATATTCTAAAATCCTTTCTTATTACGCCTCTTGCCACTATGACAAATACTTGTACCAAATTTCACGTTTCTAGGAGGTAAGGTTTATGAGATATATAACAAACACTATTTATTGTGTTTTAGGGGTTGTTTCAACCCTTTCAGGCCAAATATTTTAAAATCATTTCCCCTGTGGAAAATACATGTACCAAATTTCACATTTCTAGAACGTAAGGTTTTTGAGATATATTATAAACAACAATATTTATTGTTTTAGGGGTTGTTTCAACCCTTGCAGGCCAAATATTTTAAAATCAATTCTTTCGTGGCAAATACATGTACCAAATTTCACATTTCTAGGTTTTTGAGATATATAACAAACAATATTTATTGTTGTATGGGTTGTTTCAACCCTTGCAGGCCAAATATTTTAAAATACTTTCTTAGTACGCCTCTTGTCCCTATGACAAATACTTATACCAAATTTCACGTTTCTAGGAGGTAAAGTTTTTGAGATATATAACAAACAATATTTATTGTTTTAGGGGTTGTTTCAACCCTTACATGCCAAATATTTTAAAATCCGTTCTTAGTGTGCCTCTAGTGTCTATGAGCAGTATGTGTACCAAATTTCAAGTTCCTAGGTGGTATGGTTTTTGAGATATATAACAAAGAATATTTATTGTTTTAGGGGTTGTTTCAACCCTTGCAGGCCAAATATTTTAAAATCATTTCCCCTGTGGCAAATACATGTACCAAATTTCATATTCCTAGGAGGTAAGGTTTTTGAGATATTTAACAAACAACATTTATTGTTGTAGGGGTTGTTTCAACCCTTACAGGCTAAATATTTTGAAATCCGTTCTTAGTGTGCCTCTAGTGTGAGCAATATGTGTACCAAATTTCCAAGTTCCTATGTGGTATGGTTTTTGAGAAACTGTGATCAGTCAAAACTACCCCTAAACCCCCAAAACTAGCCTACCCCTAAAAATTTGAATACGGTATCAAAATTAAATTTCTTTAGTTTTCCTATTTCCATCACAAAGTATACACATGCCAAATTTCATCTCTCTAGCTTCATGGGAAGTGGGAGAATTAGTGATGATGAGTGAGTGTGTGAGGGCTTTGCCTTTTATATGTATAGAAGATAGATAATAACCCCAAAGCTAAGATGGTAAATAATGTTAAATGTTCAAACCAAATTATTTTGTATATTTTATAACAGCAGTTAAAGGTTAAAAGAACCTGCAAGGCTTAGGTCTACACTTTAATAAAAACATAACCTTAGTTAGAAATTTAAATAGTACATGTAATTGCTTCAAAGTTTGAAAACAGCTGTTAATATCAAAATTGGTTGCTATGGTAATAGGCCTAAATGTAAATACATGTGATGATTCATCAGTTTAGGCCTAACCTAAGATTTTTTTAGACTAAATTTACAAATATTGAAATAAAAAAGGTTTTTATCAAAATGAATTATAACCTATGTTATTCAGGGATAGTGTAGCTTTTTATTAGTAAAACTATTTTTTCAATCAGTTCAGTAGTTCCAGAGATTACCCCCATCATACAAACAAACAAATTTTACCTTTTTATAATATTAGTAGGCTACTATAGATTAATTAATTCTATAACTCATATTTAAAAAAAATCAACTTCACAAGAAATTATAACTAATTGAAGTTGTAAACATAACCCCAAAGTATAATCTACACTGGGTTTGTTTAAGGTTTGATGATAGGTTAAATCAGCTGTTATATTATCTTACTCACATACGTAAGTACACTAGCTTTTATAGGAGTTGATTTATTCGTTAACAAATAACAGCTGATTTCAACAACTATGTGAACCATTTTAATTATGTTTACAACTTTTAGGTTAAGTTTTGTGTTGTTATTATAGGAATAAAATGTACATTGATGCATCTGATTTGTTCTGTCATTTCTACTTCCTGACATGTACAGATAGCACGTGTTCTGTCTTGGGCTATTGGTCAGAATAACTAATATTTTAACATAATTACAAAAGTTTGAGTTTCCGTTAATTTAGAAATACAAGTATTTCATCTTATTTTATATCACTTAAACATTGACCAGTCAGCACTTGTCTTGCAAACATTTATGCACTTACCCCAACACCAAATTTGTTAAATGCAAGTATCAGTATTCTCTTAAAACACTTTCACTGTCTCTTTAAGATTACTATAAATAAATCACTTTGTTGGATAGTTTTCTTTCTTTTTTTTGCAATTATGAGGAAATACAGTCAAGTTAAAAAAAAATTTAGAGAAATTGTAAAAATCAATAAGATAGATTGAGAGTTAAAACCAAGAGTGAAAAGTCAGTGGGTCAGGGTAAAGAAAAAACTTTGTTTAAACTAATTTGATTATGACTCCTATGGGGACCAATTAAAATGTACACTTTTTTTGTTTCAGAACTAATTAATAAAATTGTAGGTACCTATTTATAAATACTAGTGGACCCGGCAATGCTTCGCTATTGCTATTGCTTGATTTACCTAACCTAAAATTATATTCAGTTTTTGATCCAAATCAGTTGTTGATCAAAATCAGCTGTTTTAAGCTTTTCATACGAACAGCTGTTTTTTGTGCCCCTGATAAAATCAAAAGAAATCTTTCTTCTTCTTCCTTAAGATTGACCTTCCATAAAATTAACATTGAAACTTTGAGGGCTACTGGGGCGTATCCCTGAGGACCGATGTAAATTATAATGGGATTCTGCTCATCTACAGGACACTACCGGCGCAACTTTACTATTCGACTCTAGGCTAACCTAGAGCTAACAGAAATGCAAAAATAATAATTAAAAAATACCTAAAAGGTTCTAACCTAACCTATTTAGTCACAGTATGTTTACCTGTATTTAACATTTAACAGTAGAATGTAAAACAACGTCGTTGTCTGCAAAAATATTAGGTTAAGTCGAATAGTAAAGTTACGCCACACTACCTTTCTAACGGTATGCGCGAATTTCTCCTACGATGCACACAAGCTGAGAAAAAAGGACAAGTTTTGTGCTTGCCAATTAATATATAGATATATTCTATACCTCAAGTTCACACTTTTTTGTGTAGGCCTACTTTTTTCGGACAAGTTGTGGTAAGTTAGCCTATACTAGAAAGTGATATGTAAATATTTTGATTTCATTTATTTAAGAAGTTTATAAATAGAATTTATCATTAAAATTATGTATTAAAGTATTTTGTGTATTCGTTGGATACCGATAGGATGGAACATAGGCCTATATAAGTTCATCCCAATATAAAAAAAATGCATGCACAATTCACTAAGTTCTAAATCATTTTGAATTTATACGTAATTCAAAAACGTGTAATAGGTCAAAATCAATTCAGTATATTATAAGTAGGTTGTATGTTTCATTGACTCAGTTGTGTATATTAAAATTTTTAGAAATTGGAACAAGACTAGGCCTATTAATTGTCTGCATGCCTATAAAACTACTTTCATGAATCGACCTATTATTATAACATTATTACACTACTAATATAATATAAACTAGGCCTACCATCATTATAATGTCTTCTTTCATGGATTTGACTGACTTCTAATATATACTGAGAAATGTGATAGTCTATAAATGTTACAAATATTTAATAATAATTGACGTGTATATACATGCATGATTTAAGCAATTAAACTGTATAATAAAAGGTTTGAAAGGTTGTAACTCGCAAAAACATTTTCACTCACTATTTTTTAAAAAGAGCTTACACATTGACTTACTATATTCCTACACTTTTTAAATAAATATGGGTTTTATGGGAGAATGTGATACCACCATTTCAATAAAATTATTAAAATAAGTAAGAATTTGGAGCCTGCCTACCTTTCATATAAGCACCTTTCCATTCTGAACTGTAATGAAAACGAAACGTCTAACGTCTGTATCTGTCAGAATCAGAATCACTTTGGTTTTGATTTTGAAGTTTTGAGTATTATTTTGTTGATAGTCTATGGCGAACAATAATTGTCTAGGAAGAACAAAAGGTGACTATCCTCAATACTGTAAATAACATACAAATTTAAAACCTACTTACTATAACCAATACTGATAGGAATTTTTTAAACTTAAGTTTTGATTATTATTTTTATTCATTTTATTTACTAATCCATAGCAATTTTATCATTTTGCAAAAAATGAGGCATTAACAACCATAACATGTTAACAAAAATGTTAACACTTTATTTAAACATTGCAGAAACGCTGACAGTTTACAGTGACTTGAGTCACTGTATGACAGTTAACATGACAACGCTTCCTGAGGCAGATATTTGAAACTCAACGTTTTAAGCGGGCCACTCACGAGTCACGATGGAATTTGTTGCGATACATGAATGGATACAGCAGTTTCATGATACAAATCTCATTATTAGTGGTGTGGTTTCAATGATACGATGTCAGTATCAAGCTGTATCAATACATGTTTCAGTATTCCCAGGGGTTAACTCGTATTTTTTCCAGTACCGGAAATGACTGAAAGTGAAATTTTCACATACCGGTACTTCTACCTTTGATTATAGACATTGTATTATTATGTATAATCAAGGCTTATTCTACTTTACGTATCTTTGGTGAGTTTACGGGTGCAGATATATGCTTACTTTTATAAGAAAAGTACACATGTATATTTAAGTAACATTTTCGACTTGTATATATATCACATAGCAAATGTTAGAGACACATACTAGTTTGTGCAAAACTTGGCAAAATGAATCTTATCCTAGCCTTTGTCAGAAATTTAAACCCTCGGTAAAAGACGGTACAGTAACCTAAACACATTTTAATTGTGTTAAGAACGTTACATTTTAATTATTATTATTCATTTAAAAATAGTAGGCCTATTACTTTTATACAGCGCTTTAAATAAAATGAGGTCCAAACTGGAAAAAATTCTATTAATAAATAAGGATGGCTTATCTTTACCACTCGGCAATCAGCATTGCTCAATGATAAGTTTAGTCTTGCGAGTGAAATCCAGCCATTGTTTGTATGTACTCTGTGTTGCCTCTTATTTGGGATGTTTATTTTTTAATTAATTAATCATGAAATTAAATGAGTTATTCGATAAGTATTAATCACTAAATGTGGTAAAAATTGTATCATGTTATTTGGTCTTATTTTGATTACAAACATAAATTTATATTATGTTATAAACTTGTTTTTATATCAAAAAAGTGAATACCGTAGTGTAAAAGTTTAAGCATCACTTGTTTTTAAACTTTTCGGCCGCCTGGCAATGTTTTGTTATATTTGATTCTTCTTTAATTTGCAGCAAATTGCGATTTAAGTTAAACGGTTAACTTTATAAAAAAAACACCAAAAATAAAAAAAGTCTTAAAATCGCAAGTAAAACTCACATCCGTAATACAAAATAGGGGTTTCCATAAGAAATTCGAAAGTTGGCCGCCATATTGGAAAATGGCGGCATATTTTCGAAATTTCAAATTCATATTTTTAATGACCGCTAAAAAGTAGGTGAAGTACCCCATTTAAAGTTTCCTGCAAAACTTGTCGCTTCTGATATACCAATGGTGGCACACTTAAAATAGTCACCCTGTATACTAATGGTGTTATAAATTTAATTAATGATTTCATAATGAAAAATAATTTGTTACTCAAGTGTTCTATTTTTAGAATTGGCTTTCCCTATGTAGGGGTCTACTGCAGTTGGCACTTTTTGAGATTTGACTGCATTCATCAGTACTTTTCTTTACGGGGTAATTCGTACCTCCCATGTGACCGAGACTTTGTCAGTCATTAGAGTAACAATACATATTACAGTATATTCTTTATAAGACCATGTAGGTTTTATAAAGTCTATTCACTTTCCGAATTGCTAATATGTACAATATGGATAATTACCTTTTATAGTAGTCAAAGCAATTCCTTTAATTTGTAAATACACTACAGCGCTGTTTCGCCGTTCACAGCCGGCTTTGTCAGGTGTAAGAACCCAACATTTAAAACACATAGTAACACTGAACACACACGATAATACGACACAAAAAATGTAATAAAATTTATTGGAGGCTAGCTCTTTATCAAATGTCATACATATTTTGCACTGGCATGGCCACGGCATAGTTTATTACAATTCCAGAAGGAAAACCCCTAGCATACTCCTTAATAAGTTGAATTTTGCAGCTAACCCCATTTATGACAGTAAATATATAAGCTTTAAACAAACAAAGCTGACCTGTGCAATAATACAATTCACAATCCACCTTCAATTCAGTCCCCGTTCGGAAGCACATAAACTATGCCGTGGCCAAGCCAGTGCAAAATCTATATGACATTTGACAAAGAGCTAGCCTCCAATAAATTTTATTATGTTTTTTGTGTCGTTTTATCGTGTGTGTTCAGATTTGTTGTGTTTAATTTAAGTGTTGAGTTCCTTCACCTAACGAAGCCGGCTGTGAACGGCGAAACAGCGCTGTAGTGTACCTACAAATTAAAGGAATTGCTTTGACTTCTATAAGAGGTAATTATCTATATTGTAACAATACATCTCAGACTTTTTAAATTTTTTACAGATCAAAATTTTAAAAAATATTTAAAAAATATAATTAGCTTACCAGACCCCAGTACGTATACATATAAAAAAATCTAATATTGTTACAATGTGAAATAATGTAACAGCAAAGTTTTTTTTAGTTTTCCAAAAGTTTACTTTTGTAAACTGTATGAGGTGTTTCTCAAGTGACTGATTCAATTTTAAAAATCGGAATAATTATGACACAGCTAGTGGATTAGCAGGCTCCTAAGTCTATTTTGCAGAAGAAATCTGACATGGACGAGAGTGTTGTTCAATAAATTTCAAATTTGGGCTCTGCCGTAGACAAAAATCTATTCAGAGGCAAGTAATGTAAAATAGATAATTTTTTAAGTTAATAGTACCGGTAATGTTACATAAATAAATATATTATTGTTTATCTAAAAGTAAAATATGTAATGTATAAGATGTTTTGTTGAATAACCTAGATTAATACTTGTGGGTCAAAAGGTCTGCCTTTGTAAGAAGTAAATTTGATTTTTAATACATATATCAATTTAAATATAAAATGTATATTAATTTGAATTAGCAGCCCATTCTTACAAGCATGCTGAGTATGAATGTAAACAAAAACCCGTAAGCAGCACTGCCGCATTACTATATCCGAATTTTCTTATCAGGGAATAACTAGTATTATATAATGAGAGTTTCCTATGAGTTTTGTTCCTTGTTCCGGAAATTGTTCCAAATATACCTTTGCACAAAATTGTGGTAAATTTAATTACCTTTCGAATTATATTGCTCACAAATGCACATGGATTTTTGATTGGGAGAAATTGCCCAATTACCTTACATTGATAACGAAAAAAAAACATTTACCTGGAGCTTCCTATCAGTTTTGCTCTTTGTTCCGGGGACTGTACCTGAATTACCTTTGCACAGAATTGTAGTAAATTTAATTACCTTTTGAACGATATAGCTGAAAAATTGCACACGGTCTTATGAGTGGGAGAAATTGCGCAAAAATCTGAGATGGATAGTGAAAAAATCATTTATCGGGAGCTTCCTATCAATTTTGTTCCTTGTTCCGGGGAATGTACCTGAATTACCTTTGCACAGGATTGTAGTAAATTTAATTACCTTTTGAACGATATAGCTGAAAAATTGCACACGGGCTTATGAGTGGGATAAATTGCGCAAAAACCTGAGATGGATAATGAAAATATCATTTATCAGGAGCTTCCTATCAATTTTGTTCCTTGTTCCGGGGACTGTACCTGAATTACCTTTGCACAGGATTGTAGTAAATTTAATTACCTTTTGAACGATATAGCTGAAAAACTGCACACGGGCTTATGAGTGGGAAAAATAATGTAATTTCCTCGCTCTAACTTTGCAATTTTGGTTTGAATCAAACAAGCCGCCATTTTGTGTAAAATAAAAAATAATAGTATCTGTGTCTGGGACATCCTACAAGGACCCTTCCACTAAAATTTCAGCTATTTTGAAGCATATTTACTTCCATTTTATCAAGGTGGGAAAAACCCATATACTTATATACCCTTAAATTCCTACCCAAAAACGATTAATAGGTATAACTCCGCCATTTTGAATCGGATCGAAAAAAAAAAGTGTATTTGAAGAATCCTACTAGAACCCTTTCACCAAAGAATCAGCAATTTCGAAGCATATTTACTACCACTTATCAATCCGGGAATAAAACATATATATATATATAAAGTAATGAATTTTGGGTATCGGCTCCAAATGGTCTGAAACGGATAGAAACGAAGTTTTGCCCTCCTCCGACGAACCGGTTTCAAGTTGAGTAGAGTGTAATAGCTCTTATTTTCTTCAAAAATTCGACTAAAAAGGTCAATTATTTTTTGACCTCAATAACTCGAAGTTGGTATTTTTTTTAGTTACTTCACTGACTTTTATTTTAATGTTAATATGGAAATGATGGTAGGAAAGTTTTCATCCATTTATAACAAAAATAAACTAAAAATTATTTTAATAGAAACTCACTATTTTGTAATAGAAGGAAGTGTGCTTATTGCCTTCAATGTGAGGGACTCTGGATACATGGCCCAAGGAACTTGGGACACTCCAGAATAACAACATTGGTTACCGGAGATCGGACGCTGTACATGATCTCGGACCACATGAAGATCAAGTACTCCTTCTCAAAACCTTTCCGAGTGGTGATACCAGATTGCGAAGAATGGTCTGAAGGAAGGAGACCCCTCCCTGAGTGTGAGCTAGAGTGGTACACTGACAGCTCAAAAACAAAGGGGAGTTCAGGTGCAGGAATCTGTGGTGGAAACCCAAGGCAGGAATGTTTGCTGCCGATGGAGGAAAACCCAACAGTATTCCAAACTGAAATTACAGCTCTACTGGACTCGGTCAAATGAGTTCAGGTCAAAACTAGTCTGGGAATGCGTAGAATCCAGGAAACAGCTTGCAGGTCTCAACGAGGTTACACTCTGTTGGGTACCAGGACATGTTGGAATAGATGGAAATGAATGTGCAGATAAGCTGGCAAACAAGGCATCAGCTTCTGAATTCACAGGACCTCAATCTTTCTGTAGCATATCCAAGACGACAGCTATGCAAGTAGTTGCTGACTGGGCAAGACTGGAACATGGAAAGAGGTGGATGAGCATCCCTGGATTGAGGATGAGCAAACTTTCACTTCTTGGTCCATCAAGACAAATTGCATCCGACATTCTGTCATTAAGTAGGTGCAAGCTTAAGGCGGCGGTCGTTCTAATCACAGGACATGGCCACCTTAGGAAACACATGAAGAACATGGGAATTTTCACTGGAAATCCTAAATGCAGGAAATGTGGCCTGCAGGAGGAAACCGCAGAACATCTAATCTATGAGTGTGAGAGGCTGGAACAGGTCAGTTATGAAACCTTTGGTAAATTGAACAAGGAACAAACCATACCTCAAGACAACCTTGTTAAGAGGATTGATTAAGTTCAACGGGCTTATGGATCTTGACAAGGGTAACTGAGGGATCAACATCCTTATGTGGGAGCGCAATAAGCCCTAAAGGCTGACGTGCATAAGGTTCTGAACCGCCCACAGAAGAAGAAGAAGAATAGAAAGTGTATTATCTCATCTAAATATACAATACAGTAGAGCCGCGATTATCCGAGCCCCGACTAACCGAATTCCTGGTTAACCGAGGTAGTAAAAAACAAACCAAAAAAGTTCGGAAGTTCGGTTTGAGGTAAACGCACGCGTTTAAGAAACCGTGAAAAGTGAAATTTGCATATACCGGCAAATCTACTGTACTGTACTAATATTAGTTACTTAATGTTCCGTTAAAAATGGTTCCAGTAAATAAATCACACAGTTTTTAATCATTATTAAACACTGTACAATACAGAAATTCCAATGATTTGCTAATCATCAATATGATTAGGATATTTTACGTTTTAAGGTATTTGACCGATTCAAGTACTGTTTATTCAAGAGAATAATAGATTTTCTAAATAAATAACATAATTTATTTATTTATAAGTAGGGAACTAAATAAACAATCAAACAAATGACTTGATTAAACAATAATATTAATCGGGTAGTCAGATACACTTAGTAGCGTAGTAAGAGTAGACAGATGTTTTATTGTTTACGCCATCGCAATAAAACAAAACAACATGTTGTTTGTTGTGATGTCATCATTCTTTATCTTGGCTTTTCTTGCAACTGCTATTTGACCTTCTATTTTGTCTTGTAACGTTTACCCTAATTTGCCCGAAATCTTTCTTTCCTTCCTACTGCTATACTTTGAGGTTTACATACACGGTCGCCTGCAGGCATTGTAGTACACCGTTTACACACACACCGGCAGCACTAACTTGATCCGTGCGTACCACGAGGTTGGAATTCAGAGCGACCTCCGCCATTTTTCTTATCAGTTCACCTTTGTCTACTACGCCGTGCAGAAGCTAACGTCTTGTTTTGTGCTTCGTAACATGTAGTGAAAACTTTTCTTTACTATATGCCTTAATAAGCCGTACACCAGGTAAAATAACTAATTTTATTTAATATGTAGCATGTAGTCTAGCGGATATCTGAATATTTCCATAATTTCAAATGTTGTTAATATTAGTTACTGTTTGTTGCGTGTAACCTATTGTATTTTGCGAAAGGCAATTTGTAATTTTAATTAAACCCATAAATTTTGATATTTTTGTAAAGCCTGAACATTACTAAATACCCTAAACAGTGTTTTAAATAATTAGCCTGGAAAATAGACAATTTAAACTAAAGTGAATCCATGTATGATTAACTACAAGTTATAAGCTGTGCTCTAAAGAACTCCTGTACCAACTATAATTCAGCCAGTTATTTGAATACAGTATATTTCTTTTAGATTGCCAGAGCCAAAGTGTAACTCTGTACCATTTAACTATTGATCTTTAATTACTAGTGAAACTTATAAATTATAACGTCATATTAGATCAAATTGACACGTTAAGACAGTTTACAACAGGACTAATTACAGCATGGCTGCTGTAAACGTGCTGTAATTTTATTCTAACATAATATTTTACTTTTGGCTATATATAAAACAACTAATGCCTATATTATGTTCTGGTCCTTTAGAGCAATCTGGTTTAAGTTCCTGAGTTAACTTCGAGTTGTAATGCGTAATCACCTGTAATTAAATGTGACTCCACCTTCGCTGCTACAGCTTACTTCTACGCTGTTTCAAACAAAAAGTGCGATTATTTAATCAATATTTTATTATAAAAAAATAAACAGAAACAGGCTATTATAATCAGTATGGATTTATAATAAGCTAGCAAAACTTAGTGACCTTCAGAAATATAAAAAGGCTATTAAACAATTATTATGTAATTAAAATAGTATGATCCTGTAATATTTTATGTTATTTATTAAATAATAAGGGTGGTGAGGTACCTATTTTGACACTACGGACCCCTAGGGTCAGAAATCAAAATTTCTTTTATAAAAATAATGACGTCATAATTACAGTAATACTTTAAGTACAAAATTTTATATTATTTTATTTTGTTTATACCTTTTGGAATTGCAGTTTTTTTTTATTATATACAATGCGCATATATATATATATATATCTTTTTTTTTAAATAAACGTTGGCCAACTTATAATATACCAATTTATTTTGTAAGTACTATTGTATGAACTAGTGTTTAAGACCATGTGTGCCATAAGCAAAATTTTCTTTCTTTGATTAACTAAGTCTATAATTAAATAATATAATTAAATACAGGGTGGGTTTTTCTTTAATTTTTTGTAAGGGAGGGAATTAAATAAAACATCTGTTAACATATTTTTTTTTGGGGCGTATATCATTTCATTATTTTTTATAACTAAGGGGGTATCAATTTTTCTTAATAAACTAAAAGTTTATTGTTATAAATGTGTACATTAATTGTATTTATCCAATAACCTGTCAAGGAACATTTCAGATATCTCGACTTCGCTATTAAGGTAAGACTTGTCTCTGGTATATTTTTTTTACATCTTTTATCTTACTGTATGTGCCATCCATATTTTGAGCCCAGTACGTATTCCACTTTGTTTCTACTTTTGGATGGTAACAGTCTACCCTACCAGGCTTACAGACATCTCCTTTAGTTTTTGTGAATACAATATAGTTTGATTCAGTATGAAGTAAACCCACGCTCTTAAAATGTTGGTGTGTCCTACTCATACTGCATATCGTTTAAGTAAACCCTCGCTCTTAAAACGTTGTGTGTGTCCTACTCATACTGCATATCGTTTAAGTAAACCCTCGCTCTTAAAACATTGCGT
>JAGFPH010000144.1:237484-251944 GCA_018207615.1 Philaenus spumarius
TAATTATTTTAAATCCAATGTAGTGGACCTGATTAACTGGTTTGGACTAGCATCTAGAACTACCGCTCTCTGCTAGAAATTACAACATGATGGGTTTGATACTCTCAGAGCAGAAATAGGTATAAGAATAATTACAATCTATAAAAATAATTATTTAGCAGAAAAATGTATTTTGTCATAAAAAATTCATAGTGAAGAAGACAATATTTGGTTTATAAACCGATATATTAAAAAAAATATATTTTTAAATATATACAGTCAGAATTAGCTTATTCAGTTTTACTTTCCTCTGTATTTTCATTCAGTTCAAATCCATTGATTTACCTAATTAGATTCATAAGGATGTAATTACTCTGGATACTGTGTAACAATTTCAGTTGTAGCAACTTGTATAATAACCCAACACGTACTTAGCAATATCAAGCAATAATGAAAACGTATATGTGAGGCGTAAGTAAACAAGTTCATGTTAATTCTAGCACACTTTTAGTACCATTTCTGCCAGTTATAAGAAAATGTTTTATATACCTCAGTTTCACAGATTTCGCTCAGATTAACATTTTTCAGGAATTTTGAAAATAAAGGGTAACAAATTTAACTTTTACTGTGCAACTATTGCATATTGTGGGGGGGGGAACTGTGATAGCTACAGTTATTAATTTAGAGTCAACATATCAATTTATTGATGAAAATATTACCAAATAATTCATTATAAATCTTGTGTAGAATAAAAATCATAAGTTCAGGTAGGAGTTAAGCTTGTTCAGAGATAAGAATCTGTTAAAGTATAAAAGCTTGAGTTTAGTTTGCTCGAAAACGTAAACTATAGCAGTTTGGCATAAATTAATTCTTTGTCAATTCTTAATCAATTGTTTTGTATTAGTTCTGTTTGTAATATTTATACCTTTTTCATTGCTTAAATGCATTTATTATTATATAACTATACAGTTAACAAAGGAAATATAAGTTATCATAAGGAAATAATTAGTTTTCATGTTATACTGAAACTAAAACTAGACTCAATCATGCTTTAAGTAGAACATCTAGAAGTAGAAACACATAGTCACCACATCACATGAGCTCAAGTGCTGTCACACTGACACATATTGTTATGTGAGTGATGTGAGGTGGCAACAGTGTAATTCTAGTGCATTGAAATACTAGTAAAAACAACAACCCACACTTTTAGTCCGTGACGTGAGCTCACGTGACAAGATGACAGTGTGTTTCTACCTTAAGTTACTATACTTGTATACTTGTTGTGTTGCTTAGACTCGGTGTCCTTACTTTAAAATTCTATACTAACATTTACAAAATGCATCAAAATTAAAATAATAATTTGAAGTTAAAATAAAGGATAAACCATATGTTCAATATACTTTTTGCATATACATGATCCATTTTTAATACTATATCATTTACAAAACCATTATATAAAAAACAATAATGGTACAGTAGAGCGTCGATAATCCGAACGACAATAATCCGAAACGTCAAAAATCCGAACGCGTTCTGAGGCAGCCCCTGCAAAAATTTTGCTTTCGCACATTCTAATTATTGCGTCGTTAAAAATTTCTCAAAAGTCTTTATCACCGTTTGACATTATTAACACTTCTTAATACCTGCTCTCACATGCCCTCACAACAGACTGGCTGTCAGTATTTTCACTGTCACGCTAATAAGCTGCTTTAGCGCTAGCAGTAAACATACAGAAAGTTCATTCATTTCTCTTTGTGTAATCATTATAACAGTGTGTCGTACATACAGTAGTGTACTATGCAGTATTTTTTTTTATTTTTCGTTTGTGTTAACTATAATTTACAAGTGAACTTTTAATTATGTACTGTATTGTAATTGAGAGTTACAAGTGTAATCATGTACGTGCAGGTTCTTCTAAATCATAATATGTAAAGTAGTCTTACATACTGTATTGTAATTACATTACTGCTTCTACTGTTTAACCACTTTAATCGATTAAAGGGCATGTTATATTTTAGCCTAAATGGCAATTTCTTGGTTGTTTTCAAAAATCCGAACAAATTGATATTCCGAAACCCCTCTCGGAAGCTTAGCTTCTTCATCTTAAATCATATAATACGTAAACTTAATTTTATATACCACATACAATAATAGATTGCTACAAGAAATAGAAAAACACACTTAGAATACATTAATATTATATTACTGTTCACAAAAGGGCACTCCTTCATTTTTTATTGATGTGATATTGTTAACCTTTGGCGAGAAAGCACTGAAAGTTCTGTGGTATGACTCAGATCTAAACAGTAAGACATTTACCCCTAATTATAATTTAAAGGTGTGGGGAAATTTGTTTTCACTTTCGTAGAAAAGAGATTATACTTGCTTAAACTACAATAAAGCATATACAAATTTAAAATAATTTTTATTTACAGTTTTAAAACTTTTTAAGGAATGTTATTGGTCAAAACAAGTATATACGCAAAGGGGCATCTCACATGTTGAGCACTCATAGTATGTTATCTTCAGCTTTCGTAACAACTAAAAACTACGGTAATAATGGAAACAGAACAGTTTGATCATGAAACATTGACAGAATGACCTTGTGAAGTTAAACACATGTGTAAAAGGGACGCCTTGATATTGTTTATCCAGTTTCTGCTGACCTCGCCACTCCCACTTCCTCCGCACTAATATTTCAATATTATTACATCTCCTACCAAAATCTTAAGAGAATTTTTTTAATGTTTACTGAATTATAATGTATTTAAATATCTTTAATGGATTCACAGATGGAGAACTATGTTTTGTAAAAATATAAATTTTGATCGATGTCAAAATAAATAAAATTACAATCAAACAAGTTCCGGTGGAATTACATAAAAATTTATTTAGTACAACTTACCTACACTAGATAATGATTTTGATGAGTTATTAAACAATTATAGAACTCATACTCATAAACGGCAATTTAAGTCGTTACTCATTTGGGAACTTACACAATATTCCGTGCTCACTAATTTGGGGTAAAACTGATTATTCGCTAACAGGTAAAAGGAAAAATGGTACATTTTTACTACATTATTAAAATGCCACAAATAAAAGAATCAAACTAATTAAAACATGTTGTTTTCTCAAGACTATAATTAATTATTTAAATAATTACTTTTTTGTTGTAATTATTTATTTATTATAAAAGATATCAATAAACTTGCACTCTGTTTTTGTAAAAACTCTTACAAAATGATGAAAAAGTATAAAAGTCCAAAAAGTTGTAACTTTAGTGTAGAATAAAAGTTAAAATTGATTGTCGGTTGAAGTTTCAAATTATCAATTATTTTTACACTTAATTTTTCAAAAATATTAATTTCAAATTCTGATTGTATGCATCTCCATAAATTTTATTTCAAAATATTTTTGGAACCCACTTTTTGATAAAATATAAAATGTCCGACTAACAGTTAAACCATTTATTTGTAAAATGTGCATGATAAAGTTATTGATTTTTTGTAGCGTAATCTTCTGATATTCATCATGGAATAATATTCTACCCCTCAGAAATTTGGGTGGAGCCATAATTTAAAAGTAAATTATCGGAAGCAGAGGATGGGCAGGCGCACCCTGAGGGTTGCTATTGTTATTGCACAATATCAGAGGCTGCTATTCTTGTAATATCAGAAGACATTCCTATTGACCTTTTAAAGAGGAAATTTAAAAAGGAGAACAGCAATACGACAAGCTCATAACACAAGCATCTAAAGAGGAGCTGGATAGAACTCTGGGAAGAAATATGAATCTCCTAAATAAACTCATTTGTAATTCGGCAGCTTAGATTGACCAACCTTGTGGGGTTATAGGAAAATAAATTACTATATCACTAAGTTGTTAAAACGATACTGGTTTTTCAGGAATGCTTATTTAAGAATGCAAAAGTAGCAGATGGTAGGTGCCAGTATTGTAACTTTGGCGGGCAAGAAAATGCCTTACATAAGTTTTTAGAGTGCATGAAATAAAGAAAAGGGACAACACATTTGGAAAGTACTTTTGGATTGTTCAATCGTTACGATATTGTCACATTCTTATTGCACAGTAGAATTTGTAGAGGATTTTGTACAGAAGAAGAAGAAGTGTATACATTTAATAAAGTAAATTATCATAGTGATTAAACTGATTAAAAAAGCTGACACTATAGTCAAGGAGCAAGGTACTGTAATAGATGTGTGCATAGTTATCTAAATAAGATAACTACAAGTAATCTGTTGTTAATGTCCTACAAGCTAGGGACTGCAAGATTGTAAGTAGAGAATAAACCAGTTCATAGTTGATACTCAAAGCATGTAGTCATTTAACCTAACATATAACATGGCGCAGTCGGTAGGACATTGACCATTTGGGATAAAGTCTGCTCCTGAGGTTTTCCACAGAACCATACGTCAACTTTTTGAAGACATAGGCGGTGTTGATACATTTATAGATGATATTTTAATATGGGGTTCAACTCAAGAAAAACATGATTTAAGATTAAGAAAAGTACTAAATAGAGCTAGGGAAGTTAATCTTAAGTTCAATAAAGAAAAATGTAAATTTAATAAACAAGAATTAATTTATATGGGACACAAATTAACTAGTAAAGGTATCCGATGAAAACAAAGTCCGTACAATAGAAAATATGCAAGTACCAAAAAATTACTTACTTGAGTCAATTTATACCAAATATGTCTAGTGTCACCTCACCAATGAGGGAACTTATAAAAAATAATAGAGAAGGCAATGGCAATAGGAACAAGAAAAAGCTTTTAAAGAAATAAAGAAACTTGTAAGTTCTCAACCACTATTGTTTTATTATGGTGTTAATAAACCTTTTACAATGTCTGTAGATGCTAGCAAAGATGGTGTCAGCAGTTTTATTACAAAATAATGTTCCTGTTACTTATGCCTCAAGGGCATTAACAGATTGTCAAAAAGGTTACGCAACAATAGAAAAAGAAATGGCTATTGTTTTTGGCTGTAATAGGTTTTATCAATATATTTATGGTAAACATGTAGTTATTGAAACTAACCATAAACCTTTAGTTTCTATCTATAAGAAACCTCTTGTATTATGTCCACCAAGATTGCAAAGAATGTTAATTAATATTCAAAAATTTGATTATAGTTTAGTATACAAGCCAGGTAAAGAAATGTATCTTGCTGATACCTTGTCTAGGGCATATCAAACTATAGATAAAGACAAATTACATTCTATTGACACTTTTTTAGATAAAGAAATAGAAGCACAAGTTTGTACTCTTACTTTAAATCTTCCCAAAACGTCAGAAAAAATACAAATATTTCAAAATGAAATTAAAAAGGATTATGAGATGCAACAACTATATAATTGTATAAAAGAAGGAAAGCCTAAACATAAGACATTGTTACCAAATATTGTTAAACCATACTAGGGGCTCTGCCCCTGGACGCTCCGCGTCCCAACCCCGGCTCGGCCTTCGGCCTCAGATGGCTGCTTCGCTTCGCTCGCAGGTGGAAAATTCGATAAAGAATCTCGTTAATCTTTGGCTCGTTTGTACATAGGTGACCGAGCATAAATCAGCTGTTTTATTTGGCAGCTGACTCAAACTCATTAAACATTATCTCCATAAGATTAACATGGGAAATTTGAAGAATTGTATACCAGAGCTCCTTCTCGGGTGAATAGCGGCTGAACGGATGATAATATATAAGACTTGACATATCTGTGAATGATTATGTTCAGTTTTTGATCCAAATTAGCTGTTTTATATACAATAGGTTCGTAACAACCAATGTTTGAATTGAATTAAAATATAGTTAGCATTTTTCGTTGATTTTTGTTTGTGTTTGTTTTTAGTTTGTCAATGTAACCTCAAAAAGGTAATAATAATACATTTGATACTGATTTGATCCAAATCAGTTGTTGATCAAAATCAGCTGTTTTAAGCTTTTCATACGAACAGCTGTTTTTGTGTCCCTGATAAAATCAATAGAAATCTTTCTTCCATAAGATTAACATTGAAACTTTGAGGGCCACTGGGACGTAGCCCTAATGTCCTAGGACTTTGGTAAATGGCCTAAAACCTTCCCAGGGTTAACCTGTGTTACTATGCAAAATTTAAAAGCAATCGGATGAATGGTATACGAACGCAAAGTGGACAAAGAACCAAAAAAAAACCCCCATAAGGAATACACAGCAGAAATTTGCATTTGATTATAACGTTTGTAAGGCGAAAGATACATGATTTGTAATGCTTGATGACATATCTGTGAATGATTACCTGCAATTTTAAAAAAAAAATAAGGAAATCGGCCGGATAGAATGGCCTTACTGACTGCCACAAGTTTTCATAAATTCTTTTAATATATAGATTGGAATGTAAAGGATGAATTGAGTGAAACATCAGGCTTAATATTTAAAAATAAACAATTGGTTGTACCTGAAAATCTTAGGCAAGAAATGCTTAATAGAAAACATTTCAATCATTCAGGTATTGAAATTAGTAAGTCTAAAGCTCGAGAATTATTATATTGGCCAGATATGTCAAAAAATATTGAAGATTTAGTAAGTAGCTGTAGTATTTGTTTAAGATATCAAAAATCAAATACAAAAGAAAGCCTTATGACTCACTCAGTTCCAGATAGGCCATGGTGAAAGGTTGGCATTGATTTGTTTTATTTAGATGATAAGGATTATGTACTGTAATAGATTATTATTCTAAATTTATTGAAATAATGATTTTAAGTAATACTACTAGCTCTTACATGTACCAAATCTATTTTTGCCAGACATGGCATTCCTGATATTGTACAATCTGATAATGGACCTCAGTTTAGTTCACAAATGTTTAAAGATTTTTCTAAAGAGTGGGATTTTCAACACATAACAAGTAGTGCTAGGTTTCCACAATCTAATGGTATGGTAGAAAGAGCCATACAAACAACCAAAACTATGATTAATAAATATCGTTTAAAAAAACTAAAAAAACACGCTTTTAGAGCATATCAAACTAAAAAGTTTAAAATAATTTTTCAAATAAGCTTAAAACAATAATAAACGATAAATACTAGCATTATTGTAAAAAAAGCGTTGGGCTCTCGATGTACGAGAAATATGGACAAAGCGCCCCACGCTTTTTTTACAATAATGCTAGTATTTATCGTTTATTATTGTTTTAAGCTTATTTGAAAAATTATTTTTAACTTTTTAGTTTGATATGCTCTAAAAGCGTGTTTTTTAGTTTTTTTAAACTATATTTATTTTTTAATTTTTAGTTCGATTAATTATTGAAAAAAAAAAATTTAGCCGTGGACGGGATTAGAACCCACGATCGGTGAGTCTGGGGATTGACGTCAGCGACGACCCGCGCCTTAGACCGCTCGGCCAACGAACGAACTTGCGTAAGAGAGATATACTAACAGTAATAAGCCACTGGCTTTTAGTCCAAAGAAGAGTTACTTACAAACATACAAGTGAAGCTAATATAAGCGTGTTAAAAAGGCCAAAGCTACTAACAAAGATATTTATTTGTGTTTGCTAGAACAAAGAAATACTACCATAAGTAAAGTAAATTACTCTCCTACTCAATTATTAATGGGGTCGGAGGTTAAAAGGAGTTATTCCAATTATAAATAGTAGATTGAAACCCAGCAAAGTAAATGCATATAAAGTTAAACAAACATTGCAGGAAAAACAAAAGACACTTATTCTATGTTAATGACAATGTTAGGGCAAAAATTAATAAGGAATGGATCCCTGCTGTAGTTTACAAAGCAGGCCACAAACCTAGGTCATATATCATAAGCTTACCAAATGGTAGAAAGATTGAAAGAAATAGAAAAGATTTAATCAAAGATAATTCCAAAATGTTTAGTAAAAACCCATATTATAATGAAGTAAATAGATTAAAAGAAACTGTTAATCCAAATATAGATTGTGATCCTAATCAAGAAGAAGGTGTATACTCAAAGCATGTAGTCATTTAACCTAACTACTACATGACATATAACAGGTACTATTCCAAAGTGTTGTGAAAATTGAATATCAGGGTGATATTTTTCTTAGGGTTTTAGTAGGTAATCCAGATGAACTAGAACTGCCACACATTAGGACTTATTGACATAAAACAGATCGCTCTCATAAAGCAAAGTTATTGATACTTAATCTCAACTAGCCTTATCACTTAAGAAAACACTTCATGTTAGTTATCACTCAAATAATGTATCAAAGAAGACACCTTTATTAAACAAATACTGGTATCAAAAATTGCATTTATATAGTTTTAAAAATAATGGATTATGCAATGGTCCTATTATTTCTTATACATGCCAGTAACTAATATCTTAAACTATGACAATTTGATTATAATATATGTTGCAGTATTCACAATAATTGATTACTTATATCTCAAATACTTCAAAAAGTTCATAAACCATAAGTAAACTAAATTGTTAATACTAGATTTTAAAATCAGAAGAATTCAAACATATAGATAAAAAATGGGTAGAAAATATTTACTAGATATCTACAATTTACAATAATGTCACAAATTAAATAAACTGCGTCTAGATCAGTTTAAAAAAATGACATTAAAATAATATAGGTAAAATTATTTCATTTTGTAAAATGAAATAAAATAAAATTTTTAACTTACACAAGGAGGTTAGAGCTATACATATCCATATTATACATTATCTAATAACAAGATAATGTAAGTCACTGTAAATAATACACAAATTCATATTCTATCAATAGATATATATATATCTACAGTTACGAATCTAATGGTGATATTTAACTTATATAATCTCTCATGATAAAATATACAATAACAGAACAATAACTTTCTTTTTTTCTTTTTTTTTTATAGACTATTTGTTTGCCTTGGACTGTTTATATATTGTAATGAAATTACCTTAAAAATTGTCTTCAGTCCTGTGAATGTAGCACTAGCTACAGCGCTGTTTCGCTTTATGTGTTAATACAAGCCTGACGAAGCCGACAGTGATCGGCGAAACAGCGCTGTAGCTAGTGCTACATTCACAGGACTGAAGACAATTTTGAAGGTAATTTCATTACAATAACTTTCTAAAACATGAACTAAAAGACAGCTTCAAGTTAACAACAAGACTGTTACAAAGTGACTGTTGTCACACCCCCTTTTTATAACTTTTTTTTATATATATGGCGAAAAACCTGGGTGGTTACCATTGCCTCCTTTTTATAACAAATACAAAGCCTACAGTGATGATCCTGTCAGAGGATTGGCTTTTTACTGATTACTGACAGCATACTTAAATAACGTTAAAATATATTGGTTGTTTTAAATTTAATTTAAAAGAATAATCCATAATTTTCAAATCTCAGCAACTCAACAAAAGACTAAGTATTTGTTTTTTGTTTTTTTTGTGGGAGGGGAGTTGTAAGCGTAAAAGTTCTGCGTAAGTTTATTAGTAATAATCTATTTCTGACATAGATTAAAACAAATCATAAAATCTAGTTTATATTATATTGGATAGTTAATGTTCTACTGTTCATGGAATAGGCTAGTAATTCAAAAATTAATCCTATAAGATAAGTTTCTAAACAGAAACATTTAGTTTCAAAGCAGAAATAAGAACCCAGTTTTTAATAACTGTTCCTAGTAATACGAGAGCTTATAGGTCAAGCAAGATTATATTTTAAATTCTAGACTTTTGTCAGGTGATACAGAATTAGCTAGGTTCTGAAATTGTGTAACAAGTTCAGCGTTATCTTTTATAGCAGAAGCAATATCATCTTGAGAGTTCATTATATCCTTAATGGAAGCTTTGAATGTACGTAGCTCTTGATGACGTACCACTCTGCTTACGTTTACAAGTTCTTTGTGGAAGTTATGATCGGCTTCGATGACATCGTTAATGAACGATTCTAAGCGAGTTTCAAAAGTATCTAAGTCTTTATCTAAAATGCGTGCCTGGAATCATTTTAATAATTGCATATTTGATTTGTGACTATTGTATAAATAAACAAATATCTTAATAGAAGGAAATTGTTGTAACAAATAAATGACAGATAAACACTGAATTACATGATAACAGACTGATTAGATTAAACATAAATACTTGCATTAGATAACAATTATTGGAACAATATTAGTATAATAATTCTAAATCACTTAAATGAAATATAATGAATTTCCCTTTTGTTTCATTTATTATTTTGAGAGAATAATGTTTTAATTTCGACTATTACGTAACAAGCAACAAGAGTCATTAAATCTTTTTTTTCTTCGTTGTAAATAACAAAAAGTTATTAATAACAGAACAAATTTTAATTGCAGGTTTATAATTATTTTAATATATATTTTTGGAGTTAGAGTGAAATACGCTAATTAAATACATTAAAAATACATTACATACTATGCAGTTGGGGAAAAATGTGATTTGCCATTTTTTAAATTTTTAAACTGCACCAAACTGTAGTGCAGTAGAACTTGGATAATTCAAGGCTGAAGGGACCAATGTAAAAATTCAAACTATCCAAAAATTTGAATTGTAAAATTAAAATTGTTTTTTAATTTTTAGTTTCTCAAAATGATTGAAATAAAAAGTATGTTGAATATGTTTATTATATAAGGTTTATTTTCACCAATCAAAAGTAAATGATGCTTTTGTATTATGTACAATATAATAAAAAATATATACTGTACTTTAACAAAGTATTATGAAATGTCCGATTGCCTTGTAGAATTAATTGTTTTTACGTTTGCAAAATCTTCAAGTACGTTAAGAGAATGAAAAACAGCTTTACTTACACTGGTTTGTCCTTCAACGTACCGCCAAAATTCATGGAATTTGCTGAAGAGCCTCAGACGTTGTAGGGATTGGGAAATATTCAACTTCAGCTTCTTCTAAATCGACAATTCGACACATTTTTTGTTTTTCATTTCTTCTAAAAAGTTTACTTGGATGCTGGTCAGATTTCTTAACTAATACAGCTTTTTTAAACAATTTTCTATTGTTGTTTTAGTAACTTGTGACCATGCATTGTGGCACATTCCTGCTGCTTGAAGGATATCGATCTTTAAATATTTGTTTTCCAATGAATCTGTCGTCAAGAGAGTTTGTACAATAAGTCGTTGGTAGAAATGCTTAACATTTATTATATCCATTTCAGCCCTGATCCTTTGGCTGTACAACTGAAGTCATGTTTGGGGGGGAAAAAATAACTGTAACATTGTTCATAAGTGGGATAGAGTTATGCGCAGAACAAGTGTCAATAAAAAAGATGATTGTTCTGTTCTGTTTACAAAAGGTTTTGTCAAGATTTAACAACAGACAGAGATTGGGCAGAGCTTCAATCGACAAACTACAGTATCGGTACCTAGAGAATTCTCGGAAGGCTAAATTCTTGAAAGCCTAGAATTACAATACGTGTACAAACAACAGCGGCTAGGCTATGTCCTCCCCCCTATCTACCCTATCTATTTATTCAGCGATCCCTTTCACACCACAAGCTTTTATTTTTAGTGTTGATAAAAAAACTTTGAATTAAATAAGTTGACTTAGAATTATCCATAATTTGTTTACAGTGATATCATATAAACAAAAGTTCAAGGGATCGAACCGAAACTTCGAATTAACGGTAATTTTGAATTAAAAACGTTCGAATTATCCAAGTTCTACTGTAGTTTTTAACCATCTACAGTAGAGTCGCGGTTATCCGAACTCCTACTAGCCGAGTTCCAGGTTAACCAAAGTAGCCAAAAATAAAAAAAATTAAAGTTCGGAAGATCGGTTTGCTGTAGACGAATACGTTAAAGTAACAGTGCAAAGTGACATCATCATTAGCGGAAAATCTACTGTACTGTACTTATATTAGTCACATACTGTTTCGTTAAAAATGGTTTCGGTAAATATAATTCCAATGCTTTGCTAATCATCAATACAATTTTGTTGATGCTTTTGCACTAAACGTCATGTTGTTCAATAAAAGTCAAACTCGCAGTGTTATGGCAATATGCAGTGTAAACCAGTTAACTTACTTCTTCTTACTTCTTCATACGAGCTTCCGGCCTCAGGTAATGCCGACGACTCGATGACCATGATATGCCGCAGCCGCCAATGCCCAATACCTCTTGTTCCGCAGTGCGTCTTCCAATTTGTTTTGGCTGTCCTTTAAAGCTTCTCTGAGAGAATCTCTCATTCTGTTCTCCGAGGTGCACTCCAGCAGTATGTGGCCTATGGTCTCCTCTTCGACGCCGCACCTCTCGCATTTGTCGGTTTCCTTCAGTCGAAATCTTCTTAGGTAGCTGTTTGTCACCGCGTGTCCCATTCGAGCTCTTGCCATAAACGTAGCAACGCTGCGGGAGACCCCTCTATACCAGTTTGGTGCGGTAGGTATTTCCTGGATTTTAAACAGAGACCGTCCAACAGTTTCTTGCTTCCATCTCTCAGTCCATTTCTCCATTACAAATCTTTCAATCTTCCTTTTGCATTTGCTAAGAGAGAATTTTGTGGGTGGGACCGGGTGCATCTCAGCCGCACTTTTAGCTATTTGGTCCGCCAGTTCATTTACCTGCAATCCACAGTGCGATGGAATCCACTGGAAGACTATGGTTTTTCCAGTCCCCTGTAGGGCTCCTAAAAGGCTCTTTATTTCACTCGTCCGGAAGTAGCAGTCGTCAGGTGTGTTTTTTTGAATTGCCTCAATGGCCGACTTAGAGTCCGTAAGAATACATATCCTTGAGTCCGGCACCTGAACGCAGCCCACCAGCGCCGCATTGAGGGCCAACAATTCTGCATCCATGCTCGATGCCGAGTTTGCCGGTGCATAGAAACGTTGTAAACCAGTTAAAACCAGTGTAAAAATAGAAACGGCGCAAAATCGAGCGAGTTCCGTTAAACGGAAAACACTTGGACTTCTTCTAGAAATAATTTTTTTAACTGGAACGTACTGTAATCTATGCAAATCTTTTTATCATTTTGTATTCGTATTTTACTTTTATTTGGATGTTAGTTTTACAGTAGTTGCATTTTTCACATTTTTGACATTTTTATTGATTTCACCAGTTTACCATACGTTTCCCTCTCGATTTTTGACAGAGTCCGTGTTATGTCCACATTACCTCTGATAATCAAGGCTCTACTGAATTTGCAGAATCAGGCAATAACACAGATTTTAGGAGATGGCAGCAAGTAAAGAATTTTTTTGATTGTATTCCTATTGATGTACAAAGGTCATTCGGAAAGTAATACCTGTTAGCGCTATGCAATTGCGAAATCACTGCTCAAGGTCAAACACCTTCATTTGACTCATTGCTAACTGAGTAAAAATGTTCATATTATTTTTATTATGTCTGCAAGTATTTACAATGTTTAACCCTCCAAGTGGCATGGTTAAAGCTAAAATTGAAAAGCCTGTTTTTAGCGTTTTGCAAGCATATTTTTAAAAATTCGCCAAAAATAGTAAATGAACCCCAATCCAAAAGTGTTCCATAGCTTTTTTGTAGAAGAAACTTCAAAGAATTCAAATATGCCACTAAAAATTAGTTTCTTTTGAAATTGTAAAAGTTATTAGCTTAAAAAGCAAAAAATATTTAGTAACGGAAGGAAAAAAACAACTTTATGCCTATATAAAAAATAGTAAAACATTTTTGTAATTTTTTTCAAAATACACAAAAGTTTTATAATTTAGTTCTAAATAGAAATATGTAAAAATATATTTCAATTTCACAATTTTATTGTTTAGTTCAAAATAACACTTTGAACGTTTTTACTACATAACCTGCAAATCAGACTAAGTTCAAAGTGACTAGGCCTAAACATTTTTTACTTCAAACAATGTTTTTTTTTTATACCAAAAATTCGAGAATGAAATGTAGAATCGAATAGCATTCTACCCAGTTTCAAATAACTTTACGTTTTGTAATGAAAAATCAAAATATCAAAGCGGCAATTTAACCTAAAACCTTATTTCTAGGCTATCTTATTTCTTCACTTACCGTTTTATTAAAACACTGTTATAAGCCTAATTTCATTCAAACACAATCTACACTTATTTATTTGTAACTAAAACACAATATAACACTATTTTATAAACTATAAACACTTTCAATTCACTAAAATATCAAGACGAATAAAACTTACGTGAACGCTTTGAGATCAGAGTGTAAAATGGTTATTAGGTTATAGACCGCTTCATTTACATCATGTCTGTGCCAACTAAATTTCACCTAAATTATTTGAACTGAACATAAAATAAACGTTGGAATTTTCTCTTTAAACAGTATATTAAACATCTTATGAATAAATCGATTTCTGATAGTAAAAATCGATTTACAAAATGCTTGCTTATTGGCCGAATCGTTAACCAATGACATGCCTTTATTGTAAATTCGATATCTCGAAACCAAATATAGCAGCACCTGATATCTAAACACTTCTTGAAATATAAAAGTCTGATGAATCCAATGCTGTGATGATCTTTGT
>JAGFPH010000144.1:252044-273113 GCA_018207615.1 Philaenus spumarius
GCTGTTTGACATTCTACAATTTTGAAACGATGGTTACGTATGTAAATGTACGTTTTACGAAAAAGTTTTAAATACAAAAATTAAAGTTTAATCCATTTCCTTTCCAATGGTGCCGGTGTTATTACGATTGGATGATTTTAAGTGAATTAATTAATCAAAAATACAAATGTATGTAAATTCTCACTAATTGTCGAAATGGCTGCATCTTGCGCCTGAGAGAACATCACTTTGGGCAGTCTGCCACTGGGAGGGTTAAGAAACACTGTCACTGTGATCAAGTTCTTCAATGCAACAAATGTACAACCGTGTGTTATTCACCGATAGGTAACCTAGGTTTATGGAAACAATGTTGTGCAAGGTGGTCTGATAAGCACAAAAAGAAGAGTATGGTTGCGACTAAAAACATTTTGGAGCACTATTCCGAAGAAAGAAATTTTGTTTTGTCCCACTGGAGATAAAACATAGGTTTTTTATGCAACACCAGAGAGTACATTAAATTAATATAATGAAACCATGTCTCTTCACTAACCAAATCCAAAAAATTAAAGTTGGCAGAGTCTATACTTGGAAATTTATGACAGTTTTCTGGGATCGACATGGTGTACTGATATTTTATACGCGCAGCTACTTCCAATACTGACTCATAATGTAAAACAGCGGTTCCCAACCCATGGGCCGCGTGTAGTTTGATACTGGGCCATAGACGCTGGTCGAGAATCCACAAGGTTTTGCGAAAGAAGTAAGAAATTAAAAATTATTATATAATACAGAAACCTCAAATTTCAGAAAAAGTAATAGGTAGTTAAAGAAAGGTAAAAAAATAATGAGTTTTAAAAATTTTGACGCCAGATATTTATTTTTTTAGTGGAAACCAATTATTACAAGGAAATATGTTTTGCTGCAACTTGATGAGAGTACAAACGTTGCTAACCAAGCTAATTAGCTTTTGGTCGTTTTGAGTTGAATGGCAATATTGAAGAAGAAATGTTGTTTTGCCAGTCTTTGTCGACAAAAACAACTGGCGAAGAGGTTGTCAAATCTGTTAATAATTTGTTTAAAGAAAATGGAATAGCTTGGTAAAAGTGTGTAGGTTTGACAACTGATGTGGCATGTGCTATGTCTGGAATTCATACTGGTTTAGTTTGCCAGAGTTAGGCGAGTTGCTCTGTTGGTGCAGTGGACACATTGTAGCATCCTCAGAGAGGCACTTGCAATTAAAGGTTTGGAAGTGTGTCTCAAGAAAACTCTTGATGGTGTTGTAAAAATCATAAATTTTACTAAAGCAAGGCCTAAAAACTCCAGACTGCTGAGTGTTTTGTGTGATGAAATGGGCAGTGAACAAAAATAGCTTCTACTTCACTGCGAAGTTCGGTAGCTGTCGAGAGGTAAAGTAAAGTGTTGTCAAAATTGTTTGAACTCCGTGATGAACTCAGGGTTTTCCTTATGGAAGTAGATTGTGATGGAAAACGTGCAAGTTCCTACTTAGACTGTGTGACCGATGAAAACTGGTTGAAATGGTTGGCATATTTTCTGTGACCTCAACGTTCTTAACTTAACTCTGCAGGGCAAGGAAGTTCATAAGACTATATCCAGCAATTGCCAAAATTGCACTTGTACACTTGATGAGCTTTTTCAACTTTCAAGTTGAGTTCAATAAATTGAATGTTGAGAGTGATGTGAGGCTAAACCTATCCAGTTTTGATCCAGATATTGACTCTCTTGTGAGGGACAAACAATGTAAAAAAACATCTGGTGTGCACATCACACAACTTTCCTTACCAAAATAGATGCTGTATCAATTACCAAATTTTTCGAGCGAGAGATTGATGATACCATTTTCGAGTTAATAGGAGTATCCGTTTCGAAGAAAGCGGTACTAACTTCAAAACGGTTAATCCCACGGACCTGATTTTGGTCTCAATCGATTTCTCACCCCCAAAAATGTCAAGGTCGATACCAAACACGGCTAGTTTAAAAAAAGTCATTTTTGCCCCCAAAAAGGGCGTTTTTGGGTCAATTTTTGAAAAAATGGAAAAAGTTGAGTGGGGTATCTTTTTTGACATTCTTTTGGACGCTGAATCGAATGAGGCCATTTTCAAGTCGATAGGACCAGCCATTTCGGAGATACAAACAAAATAACTTGCGTTTTTGTAATAACTTTCTTCAACGAATTTTTAAGGGTATATAGCGTACATAGCGTGTTAAGGGGGTCTGAGTAGAGTATGTTAGCAAAGTTTAATCAAAATCGTTAGAGGGGTTTTGGAGTAAATACCAAAAATGTGCTAAAAACTGGTCCCACGGTAAGACACCACCTCCGATTTGCTTCAAATTTACATGGGTTTAATTGTTTACGTGTTTGAAGATATCCTGTAAATTTCAGTTCGATCCGTCCAGCCGTTTGCCCTGTGCACTCCGGACACACACACACACAGACACACAGACAGACCAATTGCCAAAAATGCATTTTTTGGACTCAGGGGGCCTTGAAACGTAAAGATATTATGAAAACTCGAAATCGAATTTTTGGGTCGATCGCAATACTTACCTTACCTAGTATAGGGTAAGGAAAGTAAAAACATTGAATTTTTATAACTTTGACCATTTGTTTTTGAGTTTTTTTACGTTTGTGAGAGAAAAGTAAGTACAACAAGTAAATACAATAAAGTTCTTTTTTTTATAAAAAAATATTTTTAACCCTTCTTGCTCAGTATATATATATTACATTCATTATACGTACATAGGTGTCTATTTGTGATTGTAAATTTATATTTATTACTTGTATATTTAGTTAGTGAGCCTCAAAGTGGTCCGTGCAACTAAAAAGGTTGGGAACCGCTGATGTACAAGGTTGAAGAAATTACAGCAATTAAACGACTCTGTTTATTGTCTAACAGTCTCATTTCATTTTCCTTGACTATGCCAAACCTCATGCTGCTAGAAAAACACTGTAACTTCTCCAACGATTTAATACTCAATAATCCACCCGGACTTTGCTTGTTCAGATTTTCACCTCTTTACAAAACTGAAAAAGGTTATGAGTATTTTTCTTGCAATATAAAAAGCTTTCAATTTTGTTGATTTTCAAATTTTATTTAGTTAAAACTTATCTTTGATTTATACAATTAACTAACCTAACTAATTTATTAACTAACCTGCAAAAAAACAGTTTGAGCCATTTTGTACCAATCCGCTAATTTTTCCGACAGTTGACCCACAGAAGGAACCACCTCATTTTCAAGAATGTTCTTCACTTTTCTGCCCGCTTCAGCTATCTATATAAAATTTTAATATTCTAATTATTTTATTAGTGAAGCATTATTTAATCTTTAAAATATTACTTCTTGAAACTACATAATACCTTAATTCGTTCGAGAACATGGAACTGTTCATCATCGTGCGTAAGATTACGAGTAGCTCTGTCACGTAATAGATGTTGCCAGGAATCCCGAAGTCTGTCCACTAAAGTACGAGATCTTGCAGCAGCAAAGGTTTCTACTGGACATGTTAGGCCAAGAGTACATGATTTCCATTCTCTAGTTAATGTTTGTTCCGCTACATAACGTGTATGAAGTTGTTGTACAGCTAATGATAAACCATCAATTAATTCTTTACTTAAAGTCTCGCATTTGGCCTAAGTAAACAGAAATAAAAGGAAAAGTGATTAAACTAGAACTGAAAACAATTTAGTAACAACAATTACAAAAATAGTTTTAAAAAATTCTTAAGTACCGGTACCTATATATTATATTATGTTGTACAGTATATTTAAACACGTTTAATATATTTAATTGTAAATTTCTATACAGGGTGATTGCTCCTCCCTTAATGATAAACATTAGTTTTAGTAAAAGACCCAATATTTATTTATTTTTATCACAAATGACCAAGAACAAGCTTTATCATAATCTGAGAAAATTTAACTTTTTATAAGAAAAACCTGTATTTTTAAAACAGATTCAAAATTCAAGGTTGTTATTGATAATAAAATTCAAAAATTGGTTTTTAACTTATACACAAAAGAATTTTTAACACTAAGTACCGGTACCAATCACTCTGTATAAATTAATAATAAAAACAACTATCCAAGAAGTTTAACACAATCCAATTTATGCAGGTCTAACTGTATAACTGCCACATCGTACTAAAGAAAATAACAGAATGATGTGGCATTTCAATTAAGTCCAATCACCTCTTGTAACTGAGAATGTCAATTGTTTTGTAGTGAGACTGTAAATATGCCGGGGCACATAAGTGATAACATATATAATTTCTTTAGTCATTTAGAAAATCATCTTTTTAAATTGTTTTAAAAGTATTAAATGAACTAGACATATTTTAATTTTATAGAGATTTAATTGGCTGCAAAGTTATATTGCATAGTTACTAAAGAAATCTCCATACTAAATAAAAAGGCTAAAAAGTAGGCATGTTAAAGTAGGCTATTGTAGGCCTATATGAATTATTAATATTTCACAAGGTAAAATGACACGTTTGCCTTAAGCCTTGGCTACGATACAAGCGCTGGGCGGTGGATGACGAGCGTTACTAGCAAGTGCAAGCGGTGTGGCCTGAGCGGCGGATGTGGCTACGATGCAAGTGACAACATTCCCACACTCTTGTCTCAGTCAACGAGATGACGTCACACGAGGAGCTAGTGCTGACGGAAATACTTAGTGAGAGACCAGTATTTATAGGGAAATCACAATATAGGACTACTATATCTTTAACCGTAGACTTAAGTGATATTTACTTTTGTCCAGAAATTAATTCAGGTGTAACTCGGGTAGAGAGTATTTTTAAAATATATACTTCCTATGAAAATAACAATTTTAAACAGTCCCACAACAGAAAGTTTAAATCCTTTATGAGGTTTAAAAAATAAAGAAACTCTTGAACAGAATACCAAATTCCAAAATTATAACAGCACAATTTAGAATCTTTTTCGTTTACAGTCGGATTTTCTTGAAATTTGGATTTTAACATAAATTCAGGTGTAACCCTGGGAGGGAGTAATTTTAAAATATATGCTTCTTGTGAAAATAACAATGGTAAGTAGTCCAATAACAGAAAGTTTTAATCCATTGGTGTTGTATAATCCACAATTCATGGTGTTTAAAGAATAAATAAATCCTTGAACCGAATACAAAATTCCGAAAGTATACTCGCAAAAATTAGCATACTTTTTGTTTACTGTCTGATTTTCTTGAAATTTTGTATATAAGTGGTCGTTAGTATGTCATGAACGTATACGTATCAAAAATACTTAATTTTGCCTTTTTAACCAATGTCACATGTTTGTTGAAAGTAAAGAAACCCTTAAGCGTCGGGCGGTAGTCGAAAAATTATCCAACTGGCTTGATCCTGAGCTGTACCCTGCGGCGAGCGTTATGCCAACGCTCATCCGCCGCTTGCATCGTAGCCAGCCAACCGTGTTTAACAAGGAAACTCCATCAGTTAGATAACTTTCGTGCACCGCTTGCACCTGCTACTGCCGCCTGTCGCTCACCGCTTGCATCGTAGCCCAGGTCTTACTCTACTGTTTGAAAATGTTTACAGGAACAACTCCGACTCACTTTAGCTGTAGCCTACCGTACATTTTTCTCTCTTGTATTGAGTGTAAACTCTTGCAACCTATACAATATTATACACATTATTTTTGATATTTTTCCATTAAACTTCATAAATTAAGTACTTTTGGTTCTATTTGATTTCATAATTTTTAACTTTAAGAACTTATTTCTTGAAATTTTGTATATTTAATTAATTTATATATGTTTGTATTTTGTACCATTTATTTATGCATCTTTTTATTATCTATTTGTTTGTTCATAATATGATATACAGTTGTCTTGTAATTATTCAATACCTTGTCAAGAATAAACTTTTGACACCATTTTCAACTAGAAATTATGAATATATTTTATTGAATTTAATGGTGTTCTTAGATTTCATTCTCTTACATATTATCACAAAATGTAGAACACACACAATGAAAATAATGAAATAAGAATGAATGAGTTGAGCTGCAGAGATCTGAAAAGGGGAGATGGCTGGGGGATGTTTGGGAGGCTCAAAAATACTAAACATTTCCATAAGAAATTTTTAGATGAGCTAGAAACTTGAAATTTGGTATGAAGCTTCCTCTAGGGCCGTAGTTGCTCACTAAGAAAGGTTTTTAAAAAATTCGAAATTTTAGGGGGTGTTTGGAAGGGTAAAAAATACAAAAAATTTCCATAAGAAATTTATAGATGAGCTAGAAACTTGAAATTTGTAAGGCCGTAGTTGCTCACTAAGAAAGGTTTTAAAAAATTCGACATATTAGGGGTGTTTGGGGGGTGTAGAAATTTCAAACCCATATTAAAGATATTTCTATATGAGCTAGATAGAAACTTGAAATTTGGAATGTAGCTTCCTCTAGGGTGCTCGCTAAGAAAGGGTAAAAAAAATTCAAAATTTTTAGGGGATTTGGGGGGGGTCAAAGTTACTAAAAATTCTTATAAGAACGAATTGGAATGAAATTTGGTATGTAGCTTCCTCTAAGGCCGTAGGTGCTCGCAACATTGCCAATTTAATTAAATGAAAGTCAAACTTAGTAAAAACTTTCATGTTAGATAGTAGTTTACAGGAATACAATTTTCAGTGCTTTCCTAAATAGTGCAGTCTTTTTTTTCATGACGACAGTAGGATACACATGGGTATTCAAGAATCACTTAAAAAGAATACAATTACGTGAAAAAATTTTAAAATACCAACCACCACGGGCAACGCGGTACGGGTCAGTTTGTATATTATACAGGGTGGCTGTAAAGTAGCTAACTTGCACCCCCCTTTATCTTGGTTATTTTTTAAGATAGCTAAATGCGGTTTGTGGCAATATTCGTTACAGTGAGGGGCTGCTAAAGAAACATAATATTGTTCAATTTTGGTCGAAAAGGGGTTGGTGGGGGATGAAATAACTCAAAATTTTCAAATGGGACCAATAGTCATGTGATACATCACTGTAAAGGTCCTATTGAAACAAGAATTTTGATGTAAAAAAATCTTTTTTAGGACAACCATAACCAAAATGGCGACCATTTTGTTTATAGTCAATGGTGGTAAGTTGTGGGCAGAGCAGGCTCAAGGAAAAATCTTCACCCGGGCAAGGATCCTTCGAGTCGCTCCTCTTTCGGGGTCTGAACTAATAATTTTAATATATATATTTGGGCTTTTGGGTTGATAATTAAATTTTTAAATTACCATCGTTAACATAGTCTAGTCCCTTATGGATTGTACCTCATCTGTTCTAAAGAACACTTAAACACAATTTATTTCAAAGACTAATAAATATTTTCTTTGCATGCCACAAATAACAAATTCAAGTGTCCCAACTGCATTGATGATTGATGAACTTCCTGACAATTCCTGTGATTTACTGGCTCATGCATCTGCAGACAATCTTTTAATTGACAACCGATCTTTCAAAACTGGCAGTTTAATAAATCCAAATGATGAAACCTGCACAATATAACCCACATAGTATTGTCCGTATTTAACAAAATTTTTGACAAACGCATTCATTCCATTGGAATTGTAAGAAAGATTAAATTCAAATCAAAACAGAAAATTTTTAAAAAGAATGAAAGATGGATGAAAGTTGGAACAGATTGTGAGAAGCACTGCAATTTCTTCATAGACCGGATTATTATTCCTCAAATCAAAAGAAGGTTACAGGAAATTTCAAAGGAAACTAGACAGCCCGGAGGCGAGGCCAAGAGTCCATTTTGGAGAAAAAATAAAAATTTAGAGCCTTGTATCAGATGACAGCATCAGACGATGTGGCGGGTAAGGAACATATTTATATATATTTCAAATATGTTTAATAATTTATTTTTCATGATGAACTTATGAAATGTACCATCTTTTTTAAATAACACAGGTTTAACAAATTACAGGGGTCTTAATAACACAGTCCTTTTTACTGTAAAGCATTGTAAAGGTAGGCCTACGTATAGCTCGTTAGTCTTAGCAAGGACTTTACGATGCGCTGGCGGGAGGGAAGAATATAGGCAAGTGGGGATTCCGTCCGCTGGAGGGGAAGGGACACTACATTCTACTTATAAAATTAATCAAGTTAATACTAATAGGCCTACTATCGAAGTTGTAACGGCAGCTTTGTGTTGTATTACTTGCAACATGTAAATACTGTATAGATATGGGACTTTTTATATCTATATATAAATAGAATAAGAGTTTTGTTTGAAGACTGTTAAGAATAGTGTGATTTTTCGTTTATTTACGTTTCATACGCTAAAGAATCCGAAACAAGCCTTATCTCAATTTTTGTCTGTCTGATGTCGGTAACGCTCGCAGACCTGTTTCTTGTTCATGATTAACGTTAAAACAACTTATAACGATAGATATAATAACTATTTTAACAAAGAAATAAACATGAGTAACAATACAAACTACATTTTGATACTATTTAAAAGTATTAAGTAAAATAAATAAACTTATAACTTATTATTTTAAAAAAGTTCATAAGTAGGCCTACGTATGTTTATTCATGTAAAAGTATCGGTAATAGTGTATTAAAATTGTGTCTATTAATATTACGCGATGATTTGATATCAGCTGCTCCAACTAATTTAGTGAATATGAAAATCAGCTGACCTCAATAATTTAGTTAGTGCTGTAAACGAAAACTATGCCTATGTTATCATTTTTACTTCAGGAATGTTACTGAAAAAAAAAGGTTATTTTGAAAATAAATATATTAAATTTATTATTAATCACAAGTATAAACAATAAAAAATAAACAACCGTAAATAACAATAATAAATAGTGAAAGTTAAATAATAAATAGATTTGTGCACGGACAATAATGGAAACCCGTACAATTGTTTCTAGCTAGACCGAAATGCTCCGTTCAAAGCTCGGTAATCGACTGAGCTTCTCTGACCCCCCACCACTCGAATTAACTCCAAGTCTACTGCGCATCTCAAGGTCAGGGTTCATGCTACAAATTCCGTACTCGCTGCGCGGCGCTCGCACCGCTCGTGCGCATTGAATTTGTCATATTTGTACGGGTCGCACGCGCGGGCGCAGCGATCCATCTCCTGTCGGTATTTTCGAAGAACACTTTGAATGTTCGCCGAACATATTTGGACGAGAGCGTTAAAGGTTTGTCGTTTTTATCGCACGTTTGATTATTGTTTTCCAATATACCGGTATTCATTGATTAAGTATGAATTGCTCAGAAGCAAATTACATTAATAGAATCCTATAGAAACGAATCCATTCTTTGGGATCATCTAAATAATTATCATTTTATCAAAAATATGAAAATAGAGCTTGGCGAAAAATATCAGCGGAGTTGGATATATATGCAAATTGCTGTAAAAAAAAATATCTTTGCTGTTTTCTTACCGACAGGAGAAAAGCAAATTGAAGAGAAGCATGGGAAGTTATGACTCAAATACATTAAAAATTGTTGCAAGATTGTTAACCTCAAAACTATGCCTTAGAAATTAGCAAGGCCTATACAGCAATTGAATATTTCACAGTCAATTTCAGCCAACTTTTAGTTTTTTCTGAGAAATTTAATTGCGAAATCAGACATAAATATATTAGTATTAACCTCAAAGCTGTGCTATAGAAATGGGTTAGGCCTATATTAATATAAATCTCATTTAATTGTAAATATTAGATTAGTTAACCCTGGAAACTAGCCTTGTTATTTCACCCGGATTTTTTAGTTTTGCAAGCATTTTTTTTTTTTTAATTCGTCAACTATAGTAATTTTGTATCCCAATTCAATATTTTTCATTAGCTTTTTATAGAAAAACTAGCTGTTGTACCCGTGGCTTTGCACACGATCCAAAGTTTCACCGCATAGTAATAAATGTTTTAAGGGTTGTTATTACATTTTCACCCCGAACCGGCTTTGCACGGATAGACAAATCAAAGTTAAATGTATATTAGCAACAAAAATATATCAATAAATATAGTACACTATGTATTTCTTATGGGGATTTTTAATAACTTTGAAACTAAAAACCACCCTAAAATTTAGAATTTTTTTGAAACTTGTCTTAGCGAGCACCTAGGGCCCTAGAGGAAGCTATATACCAAATTTCATTCCAATCCGTTTGGTTTTTTTTTTTAGTAACTTTCCCCCCCCCCCCCCCCCAAACCCCATAAAATTTCCAATTTTTGGAAAAATTTTCTTAGCGAACACCTAGGGCCTTAGAGACAGCTACATACCAAATTTCATTGCAATCCATTTGGTAGTTTTTGAGGAATCGTGATGAGTGAGTCAGTCAGTCAGTAAGTGGTATTTGGTTTTTATAATATATATTATATAGATTTGAACTGGTTACCAGTAATTACCAGTAAAGACCCCCAATTGACTCCAAAATTTTTTCAAATTTTGGGGTATATTCACTTTGACACCATTTTTGAATTTCTCATCAAAACTTAGGATAGGAATGTCTGATAAAGTGAGGGGGTTATTATTAAGGTGAAGGAGCTAGGTGGAAAAAACGCCCATTTACATAATGCACTTTATCTCATGAATGCCAAGTCGTAGAGAAGTGATATAGATATCGTTGGATAGGCAATCATAAGGGCTATAAAATATCGAAAGGAGAAATTTTGTAAACTCCACCTAGTAATGAAAATTTGTATTAAAATTTTCAAATTCGTTATTCACAAAATATGGTCTTTACTGGCCCGTCGGCGTCCCACTTGTTAAGAATGCCTGTAAATACTTGTGCATTTAAAATACATAGCACAGGTGATGGAGGATGTTCAAATGTTAATGGATGTTTACCTCATCCTTAACACGTTTACTGCTTCGCAAATTTTGTATTTCCTATGCTATGAGCTGAACTTTTCTTTTTATATTTACAGTCTAAATGAGTAGAAATTTTATTTTTTATTTTTGAACCTTTCTACGTAATAATCACTAATATTTTAAACCGGATTGAGATATTGACGATTTTTGTGAAAAAACAATGAAAAAGCTTCATATCATTGCAATATACCCTAATCGAAGCCGACGGAATATAACGTTGTTTTTTCATTAAAAACATATATTTTGACCCGTCTCTCACTTATTGTACCCAATTTGTAAAAGTCAAAATTCGACTTGGGGGGGAAAGCCAACAGGGGCGTATACACTTTACAGTTGTATAGCCCGTAATTGGCAAAGATGGTGTTTTGCTCTAGGACGCACGGTTTTCGAGATATTGACGATTTTAGTGAACAAACAATGAAAAAGCTTCAAATTATTGCAATATAATCGAAGCCGACGGAATATAACATATTTTTTGCATTAAAAAACATATTTTGAACCGTCTCTCACTTATTTTACCCATTTGTCAAAATTTGACTGGGGGGGGGGAGAATCTCCAGGGGCATATGCACTTAACCGTTCTATAGCCCATAACTGGCAAAGATGGTTTTTCCTAGAGAGGGGTCGAGAACTAACGACACGAAAATCGGACACGCAGAACTCCAGAAATAATTATCAATAAAAATCCTAAAACTAAAAAAAATCTAAAATTGACCTTATAAATTACTGATGAAATAAAAATGACATTTCTTAATTTTATTATAATAATGAGACAACATTTTCTTTCATTTAAATCAAACCGCACCATCGACGAGGTTGATCTCCAGAAACCGATATCAACAGGAAAAGGTTTTAAACTAAATCCAAAAAAACTCGAAAAGTGCCCTTATAAATATACCGAAGAAATAAAATTGATATTCAATAATTTTTTAATAATAATGATAACATTTTCTGTCATTTTAAACAAACAGCACTAAAATCGGAACGGTAAATCTTCAGAAATAGCTATCAATAGGATTTTAACATAAAAGCCAAAAAGTTCCCTTTTAAATATGCACATGAAATAAAATTTACATTTCATAATTTTTTGATAATAATGACAACATTTTCTGTCATTTAAAACAAACAGCACTAAAATCGGCCCGGTAAAATACTATATATCGGTAGTGAAGATACTATATCTTCAGAAATAGATATCTATAGGATTTTAACATAAAACAAACAAAAAACTCAAAAAGTGTCATTTTTTATAAAACCATAAAATAATATTGACATTTCATAAATTTTTTATAGTACCTAATGACAACATTTTCTGTCATTTAAAACAAACAGCATTAAAATCGGCCCGGTACATCTTCAGAAATAGCTTTCTATAGGATTTTAACATAAAACAAAAAAAAATTCAAAAAGTGCCATTTTTAACAAAACCATAAAATAATATTGACATTTCATAACTTTTTGATAATAATGACAACATTGTCTGTCATTTAAAGGTGCGCCCACACTTGACAAACATCGGGCAAACATTTGTCAACAATTATCCCAAACATTTTTTAGTTCGCGGGCAAATGTTTGCTGTACGGTAGTGTGGACGCTACCGGCGAACAAAACATCGAGTAGGTGGGGGAAGGCTCCGCCATTTTTGTTTGTCTGAAATGTTCGGTGGAGGCCCGGAAATTGTAGTTGTTTGTCACAAACTGTGAGTGGTGCACGTTATATTTTAAAGTTATAACTTGTTATAAGTGATGAGTAAGGAGTTTTGGACATGCGATAATCTTGTGCTTTTGTGTCAGTTGTTTGAAACAAAGCCTGTGCTATGGAATGTCAACGACATCGAGTACAAAAACAAATACAAAAGGAAAGATGCATTAGACAGCATAACGGCAGAACTCGGAATAAATAACGTTGAGGAGGTGAAGAAAAGAATTGATAGTCTTTTAGTGCAATATCGACGAGAAAAAAAGTTACTAGTGACTACTTCTGGAATGGGAACTGGCGAAAGAAAAAACAACCTTGGTGGAAAATGCAATATTTACAGTTTTTAGCTGACAAAACGACACCGAGACGAACATTTTCAAATTCTGCTTGGAGACAAATAGAAGGTGACAGACTCGATGAGGATTCAGATCTGAAACAGGAACAACTTCTGAGGGACAGTCATCAGCTTCGACCTCTAGATCCAACACCCCTGCAGCAGTAAAAGAAAAGACAGAAGTCGGAAGAACAGGAAGAGGCATATAAAATTATGAAAGAGTGCTACGAAGGGATAAAAGGTAGTTGTGACAGAGATGAACATTGTGTGTACGCCGAACATTTTGCCAGTAGAATGAGAAAAATTAAAAACAAAAGGAGGCTTTGTATGTTAAAAAATGAAATTGAACAGTTAATGTTCAAAGCAGAGATGGAAGAAATCGAAGAGTCTGAGGAAACTGGACATCCTAGTCGTAGGCCTACACCGGCGGAAGCTCAACCGGCGGCAGCTACAGATGATAAAATGGAAGAAGGACATGTAGTTTATGAATTGTTTACAGAAGGAGAGCTCCTCAACTACACACCTTTATAAACTGTTTTTTAAGTTATGTTTAATTGTGTTCAATAAAATGTGTTATGTTTAACCAGTGCTTTATTACAAGTGCCTATTTCATTATGGAATTATAAGTGAGTAGCCTATAATATTGCATATTACCTTAGTTTAGGCCTATACACAATAATATAATGATAAAAACATATTTAAATAAAAAAAATAAAAAAATCATTAGCTTCATTGTAAGGAAGAATGAGGTAAAATGTGTCAGGTTTTATTTATTTTGTCTTGAGTTTATAAAATATTTAATGTTATTGAGGTTACTACATTTAAACATATTTCAGTGGCAACATTGAATATAAATGTTTAATTTAATCTTTGCTATATTTTACTGTGTACTGTAAATAAAAAAAAAGAAATTGCTAACCCAAAATTGGGCTAAAGCGGGTCAACTGTTGGGATACACTAGGTCATGCAATAATTACAAAATAAATGTAACTTTAGAAATCAGTACCTTTTAATTAGTTTCAAAGAAAATACAAACTCATTTAGCCTACATTATTAAACCTGATCACCTGGAATTACATAATATTGTTGAAATTAAAAATCATGTAAGAACATAACCGAGAACGACCTAGTGTAGTGTAGTACAGCAGCTGAATATCCTAGGTAAAATAGGCCTAGTTCAGTCATAGCTGTTTTGCCATGGCACACTTCCAATATCCGAGATGAAATAGGTGGCGTATTCTTGCCCGACTGCTTGGACACACTCACTGGGTTTTCGTGCCACACGTGGAAGTGGGTAGTATGATGTCATTCCCTCCTGCTCTCTCCTCCAATCACCTGGAAGAACTGATCCATCAGGTAACATAATGTCTACAGCTCCATGAGGTGTGTATATATTCGCCAAAGACTTACTAGCTCGCAAAAAATTGTGTAAATAAACACTTGCACAAGTGACAAGGGTTGCTTTTTCTGGGCTCAATAGCATAGGTTTCCTGAGCACTCTAAAAACAGAACTCATTACACCAAACGCGTTTTCTGAGCACCTGCGGGCTCGAGATAGCCAGTAGTTGAAAACTCGTTCTTTACTTCCCTTCTGCTGATACCCTGGAAACGGTTTCAGTATATTCTTGTGCAAGGCGAACACATCGTCTGCTACTATCACGTAAGGCACAGCGAACACTCTTCCTGGTAAAGCTTCGTCTCGAGGCAGACTTTCTCCGGTTTGCAGCATTTTCCATAGGTCACTGTTTTTTTAAAACACCACCGTCGGATATCCGTCCCTGGCAACCGATGTTTACGTGTATAAAATTGTATCTTGAGTCCACAAGGGCTAGCAGTATGATACTATGTTGGCTTTTATAGTTAAAAAACTGTGACCTACTGTTGTCAAGAGACTGCAAGACTACATGTTTACCGTCGAGAGCACCCAGGCATTGGTCAAACTGCCATGTGACTTTATAATTATTAGAAATTTTGGGCCACTTTTCTGGAGAATCTGGCGTTTCTACGTATTTCGATAAATTGTTCACAATTGCAGAACACACTTCCGGTACTATTTCGCTTATGCTTTGCTTCGAAACTTTAAATAAATACATAAGTGAATGGTAGGAATCGCCTGTAGCTAAAAACCGAAGTGTTATAGCAAGCCGATCTTGAACGCTGATAGCTTTGCGAAACTTTGTATCTTTTTTAGCAATCACTGGTCCTATTATAGTGACTAGGTGTTCAAAGTCCACGTTGGACATTCTAGTGAAATTGGTAAATAAACAACCTGCTGTCAAGTCACTTCTGAAATCATCACCACTATATTCATATCTACGCTGTAATAGTTGTCTTTGCCACCATCTTCTCTGGCGTCTAGGACGTGCGTTCATCACTAGGTATGCTGCAGCAATACAAGCAAGCCGGCGATGGTTTTCGACACTCATTTTCCAGGTGGCTACACGACTTTACACTGTTTTGGAATCGCACTCCTCGAACAACAAAAAGTTTGTATAAAAACGTTTTTCATGAATGTTTGCTGAAAACGTTTGGGCGACTTCTTAGAACAAACATGTTTGGCGAACATATGGCAACAGAAATGCAAGAATAATAAAAAAAAACCTATAAGGTTCCAACCTATAGTATTTAGTCATAGTATGTTTACCTAGATTCAACATTTAACTGTAGAATGTAAAACAATGTCGTTGTCTGCAAAAATATTAGGCTAGGGTCGAATAGTAAACTTACGCCGAGATTTTTAGTTAAAAGATGGAAAGTAACCAAACCACCTGGATAATATTTTTGTGAGTTAATAATTTTTGTATTTTATATTATAAACATACATTTACAACATACAATGGAGCCGTTTTTGTAAACACAGATTCTTCAAACAGTTAATGTTAGCACTTATCTAGAGCCCTGATCGTACACACATCACAGCAGAAAGGAAATATATTGTTTATTATTATTAGTTATTCTGTTACTGTTATCTTTTTCTGTCAGAGTGACAAAAAATAATTTGGCACCAACGGCCAAATAATTTGGCTTTATAGAAAAATAGGTTAACGGTCTGCAATCAGTTTGTGCACAGTATGAATTGAGGTAATAGAATACAGTAGAATTGCAGTAGGATGACAGTTGAGTCAACAATAATTTTTTTTAGTTTGTATGTGGTAAATGGTTTTTATTTGACCTACATAGTAGTTTTTGTAAAATATCCATCATTTTATTTCTCAGTTTTGTTTCTGAACAGAGATTAACTTAGTGCTACATTATTGTTTTGAGAGCAAATGCAATTTAGGTTTCTGCCAAATCAGAAATTTATCATTGTTTACTGAAGTGCATTTTAATTAAGAATCGCCTATATATAGTGAACTGTATAAAACGGTTTAAAATCATTCATTCACCAAACAAAATTTTTGCTTGCGTGCATTAGGCCTAACACATTTGTAACACATTAGCTAAGCTTGGTAAATTCACAATAAGAAACATCACGATATAAATTTTTTTAATTACATTTTAGAGTGTTTTGACAAATTTTCAAAGTCGAGTCTGCGTAATCCAAAAAAAAAATCATGATGTTATCGAATCTGCTAAAAAGGGAAATGAAAACTTAAAATGTTAGAGAAATTGTAGTTAGAGATTGAATCCAGATTAAAATTGTGGTTTACAAATGTTCGTGATCAGAATGCATGCATAGATGACCTCAATGCAATAAAAAGCCAAAGAACTGGCTACGAATGGGTAAACAAGTGTTTGTTGCAACATTGGAAGAAGAGGGCCGAAAACATTATATATACATATAACAAACAGAAAGATATTGGATTAATTTTCTTTTGGTATCCAAGTCAACGTACAATTAAAGTTTTCTTACTTTGTATTCCGTCACGTGACTTCTTTTTTCTTATATTACGCGTTTCGGAGATTCACTCCATACATACTGTACGACACGGCTATCAGTATGCAAGATAACAAGGGTCCAAGTCACCGTCAACGTAGACCTATAATTACATAACCGTGAAGCGGCAGTTGTCCTTGGACCACCGTACGGGATGCATCCCACGCTAGTAATTTAATGTGTTTTTAGTGTTTGTGTTTTATGTGTTTGTTTATATGTTTGACGACCTCGTAAGAGTGACTACTTATCTGAAGATGGAGTGAATCTCCGAAACGCGTAATATAAGAAAAATGAAGTCACATGACGGAAAAATACAAAGTAAGTAAACTTTGAAAGATATTGATTTCACAGCAGCTATGAGTTGGGGGAAACCGAGTAGTCAAAAATTATTTTACAATACTCACCATGAAATTTCTACAATGCCGACAAAACTAGTTTTGACTATTGAATCTTACCAGAACAACAGTTCATGGTGACATTAAAATAAAATAAATACTTCAGAAATTAAATAATTATGTCACAGTATAACAGTAGGCCTAATTATCTTACAAACCTTCCAATCAATGTTTAGCAATCCAGCAGTACTCTTCACCCCCAACAAACTGTGAAGATGTGATTTCTGCCCTCTATTGACAGCTTCTACTAGTCGTTCCGCACACTTTGAAAGCAAAGTCTTTAGATTGTTACTCTTAGCTAAAACACGACTTAGTTCATCACTCACAACCACTGTAAACATGTGAACACAATCATGTGTTAGTTGGCTACATTTGGAAAATTTTTCTACTCTTCGCTTACAAACATGTCCAACACTACAGGCAGTTTTGGCTAAACTTGCATCATTTTCTACTGACACTAGATTAGGAAATACTGGGGATTTTGGAAGTTCACCCTCATTTGTAAATATTACATTATTATTTTCATTGCTAAAAAGAAAAATAGGTTTTACATCTTCTGTAGTGGGATATAGACGCCCAGGTGTATTTCTATTTATTATTGAAAGGAGATTTACATCTTTAAAAAGTAAAATTTGATTTTCAATAGGTACGTCAGTTTGTTCATGAACTTTTGTTTGGAATTCATCAAACATTTCTTCAGGATGAAAATAAATTCGAATACATTGAACTTTGTTAGTAATATATACATGTATTAGTTTACGATTTAGAGTATTAGTTACTTCTGAAAAGAATCTATCAAAGGTCCATATCCTTTGTGAATCAACTTCCAACAATCCTGCTAATAATGGTGTTACATATTTTTGTAGACCAACCGACAACTGACAATTCTTCGGTAAATCTCTACACCAATCTATTGGTCCATTCTCAGAGGTTTGAGTACCAGCAATAACACCAGAAGCCTTTTTTGTAGTAATATAGTACATAGTTTCTTTGTTTCGTCTCCCACCAAAAGGCCGAAATGGTAAGTTACCTGTGGCTACATGATAAAGTGTAACCCCAAGTGACCATAAATCTACTGTTGCACCGAATGTTTTGCCAACTGATTTTCTAAGCACAGCTCTTTCATACATATCAGGGTGTAGATATTCTTCAGTTCCATATAATGACATAAACTGTTGGTCTTCTTCTAATTCTCTTGCGGCACCAAAATCTGCTAGTTTATAAATTGTCATACCATTATCTGCTATAAACTTCATTATGTTTCCTGGTTTTAAATCCCGATGAACCAGATTATTATCTCTCAAATGTTTCATTCCTGTGGTTAAATGTTCTAAGACTAATAAAAATTCTTCTTCTTGAAGACCATATTTATTTTCAGGGTCATCAAGGATATTAAAAAGACTGCCTCCAGTGCACAATTCCATCACAATAACTTTACTACGACCTTCTAGTTCTTCTTCGATTGCAAGTAATTTAACAATATTTTCATGTTTTACTTTTTTCAAGACTTCTAACTCTCTAATTTGCACATCATGAGGTCTCATATGACTTACCTCATTAAAGGTTTTTACAGCTACAGGTTCTCCATTATTTTTATTTACACCTTGAAAGACAGCTCCAGTAGCACCCTTACCTAAAACACTAGTAGTACACCAAACATAATTATTAGAACCACGAAGAAAAGACATTTTAAAACTTTCTATTATGCCAGGTTGTAAATTAAAAACAATTCAATTTATGAAAAATTACAGACCGAGACTAAGGCTTAACCTTCAAATTACACAATTTCTTCTTGTCATGTAGGAACTCTGTGAAGACTGGTTTAATTTAACTGTCATACCACACATCACTTAATTCTGTAAAGAACTCGAACTCATAAAAATAACTAAAATTTCTCCCTTCTGGCTAATAAGTTTCATAATCACTATTTTGTAGAATACCGATACATGTTGTTTTGAAGTCTAAACAGTTTACTCAACTTCTCAGCTGATTGACGAACTTGACAGTACGATCTTTGATTATAGAACTTATTAAAGATATCCCACCTTATTGACTATACGATAAGTACAATGACTAGATAGAGACAGTGTGGCCAAGTGAGGTCTTGTTTCCTATTGGTCGAGATGTCGGTAGCCATGTTTTTCCTAAATTCGTATCTGTTTACATTACATTCATTCTCGTTCACTTAATGTAAAAGCTACGTTACCGATTTTTTAACAGATATTTGTTAGTTTTTACTTTTGCATAAACGTAATAGGTATTTTAAAGCGATTTGTGTTGAAGTATGTGATATTGGACCATATTAATAAGGAAATGACAGCAGAATAGGCTACTCCCGCCACTCTACGGAATCGTTTCAGCTCGCATATTTCAGAAGTAGGCCTAAGTACATGCCAAAAGTCTTTTATTTACAACATTTTAAAAAGTTCATAACATAGGCTAATCCTTTTTATCAATAGAAAGATAAATGCAATAAATATTAGTATTACGCAATTTTAAGAACTGCTTTTGGCTCAAACCTATAATTTCGTCCGTGTTAGCCCTACGTTTGTTCATAATTTTCAAATTAAATTGTCATCGTTATTTTTTCTTTCTTTTAGTCTTGGTGAAGGTACAATCTAAGACAAGAATCACATTAATAAGTAGGCCTAACTGAAATAATGAGGGAAACTAATAATGAAACCTGTTTTTCGGCTTTGAATAACTTAAACTTGAAAATCTTGAATTGCCTAACCTCAAAATCAAAGAATTGTAATTTCGATATTAAATTGTTGTTAGAGACATTCATTTTATTATTAGCTTTCAATTGAAATAGAAATACATTAGTTAGTTCAACTTGTTTTGAAATAGCGTTATTAGTTTGTAATTAACACCAGTACTCATCTATCCGCATAGGCTGGTAAAAAATGTGATAGTACTTCTAAATCATTATTTTTTATAGGTTATTTAATTTTAAACAACTTATCTGCTATCTAACTACTTTTTAACATTTAAAAAGTTGTTTACGAGGCCTTTATGAAATAAAACAAAAGGTTTTATAAATATTTTGAAAATAAATTACATTATCCTTCATGGCAGATAACATTACTTTTAGGAAAAACATGGCGGCCGCGTTCACATTGCCACACTGTCAGCTGTCTCTATCTAGAATCTAGTTACTGTAACGATAAGAGGCTGTCAGTGAATTCTGGGTAAAAACAATCGTACTTCTTCATTTTACCGCTACTAATTAATTCACTAGTAATGTGCTGCCCACTCAAGGTCACTAGATAGTAAAGGTTGCCTCATTCCAAGGTCTCTAGAAAGGAAAGGTTACCTCATAGTCATGTAAACAAACTCAAACCCCTCGACCCGTTCCCTGTCCAGTGACGTCATCTATAGTATAAAAACACCGCGCTACCATGAAAGATGTATGTTTCGTCGTACAAATCACCTCATTTTTTTAAAAATAGATGTATTAAACTATTTTTGGGGTTGCAGTTTTTTTAAATGATACTTAAGTTACACATTTCAACATTTGTAATTGTAAGAATATATCTTAACCTTTTCAAAAACATTATGTTTATGTCATTAATTTGCAATTTACAACAATAACAAAAGTATAATCATACAAAATTTAATTTATATTTTTACTAACTAAAATTTAAAATAAAAAGCTATCTTGGTAATACATTTTAAATCATATAACTAAAAAGCAGTCATTAAAATTGTATTTAATATTTTTTACAGAATAAAAAAGAAAAAAATGCAATCACGATAATACATTTTAATCTATATATATAAAAGCCAAAACCCACTGACTCACTCATCACGATTTCTCAAAAACTACCAAACAGATTTGAATGAAATTTGGTATGTAGCTTCCTCTAGGTCCATAGGTGCTCACTAAGAAACGGTTTGAAAAAAAATCGAAATTTTAGGGGGGGTT
>JAGFPH010000144.1:273213-296644 GCA_018207615.1 Philaenus spumarius
GGGGGGGGTTTGGGGGGATCAAAGTTATTAAAAAATGACTTCTTCAAAACTATTGAAAGGATTGGAATGAAATTTGGTATGTAGCTTCCTCTAATGCCATAGGCGATCACCAAGAAAGGGTTTGAAAAAATTTGAAATTTTAGGGGGGTTTGGGGGGATCAAAGTTATTAAAAAACGACTTCTTCAAAACTACCGAATGGATTGGAATGAAATTTGGTACGTAGCTTCCTCTAGGGCCATAGGTGCTCACTAAGAAAGGGTTTGAAAAAATTCGAAATTTTAGGGGGGTTTGGGGGCTCGTTTGCATTTCTGTATCCATTGCTTCTGATAAGTAGTATTCTTTGGAAAGCTAAATATAAGTATGACACAAAAATTAAACACTATAAAGGCTAAATTGAATACATCATTCTAAATACTTATACTTGTCTTTTTGTAAATAAATACTTATAACTAAGTGAATGAACCACAAGTATTTGTTTTACTTGTATTTTAAATAAGTATTCTTTTTACTTACTATTAACATTTATTTTAAACTACAAAAATAAACTTATCCTCGTAATTACTTCTTTTTGTGTCGGTAAAGAACGTAATTACTTGTACTTGTAAGTAATTTTGTAAGAACTTGTAAGAAATATTTTTTGAATTGCTAAAATAAAATAAAATGAAATAAAATTATATCGAACAAATCCCGATTACTAGGAATTGGTTACACACCAATTTGTATACATGTTTTGTTTTGGTAGCATAATTATTTTGATTGTTTTTGTAAACATTATTAATTTGTGAATAACCTAAAATAATTTGTAAATAACAAGCAAAAGATAAATATATCAGAATTAGTAAAATAGCATTCTAAAATGTATCTCTCTATGATAGCCTACATATAAATTGTATGGAGTTTATTTAATTGGGTAGCAGTATTTTTATTGAATATGTAGGCCTATATTTAACATTCCTTGCATCAACTGTAAATAAAATATATTAGTATATTTGTTTGTTTTTTTTAACACGCTTTGTGTGGGAAGTTCATGGGGTTTAATAAGCTTCAAGTCACCAGGTGGGCATACTGAACAAAAAGTTATTTTCTACAATTTTAATGCAAAAGATAGCCACAGAAACTACTTTTAAATCAAAATATTAAGACAAAAGAAAATTATAATAACATTTTATATGAGTAAGTGGTATTATATTATTTACTATTACAATAGAAACAAAAAATATCTAGGCCTACCTGTGAAATGATATACCAGTTCTTCCTTCTAGTTTTGCTTTTGCATAATAATATTTGCAAGTTGCAACCGCACAAATGGAACCACCTTTAGGTTTATTAATTGATTTTCTATTCATTGTAGGCCTAAATAATATATTTCTTCTACCTACACTTCTAAAACATTTTATATACACTAATTTAACGCGTATAAACGTAAACGACAGAGCTTTGATAGCTTTGATCACTGTCTAGGTATACTAAGTACTACGTCACAGCCCCCACTCCACTTTTTTGATATTTCCCGAATGAGGTAACCTTTCCTTTCTAGAGACCTTGGCCTCATTCGGGAAATATCAAAAAAGTGGAGTGGGGGATGTGACGTAGTTTTAGTAAAACTACATACATCTCCCATGGTAGCAGCTGTTTTTTACTACAACGACGTCACTGGACAGAGGGGGTTCGAGTTTGTTTACATGACTATGAGGCAACCTTTACTATCTAGTGACCTTGCTGCCCACTAGCGGTTTATTGCTGTCAAGGAGTATTGCTGTCAAACGAAAAGAGAGAGAGAGAGTAAATCGAGATCGAACTTACTGTCCGCGAGCCACGAGATGGTCCCAGGAGCTTGGCCGTATACAGCCCAACGAACTATACTACTATGTATATATCGATGATACAGCCATGTCCGCACGCGGTATCGCGTGTTTAGCAGGTGCAAAGGCGAGTAACGGGGACTATTAATAGACTGACGCGATAGCGGAAAATATAACGTCTTATAGCTTGGTATGGATATTGATCATGTAGGCTTATGTTAAAAATTGATTTTAGTAATTGAAACAACAGATTATTTTCAAATTAATTCTATTGACTAAATTCTCAACAAAATCAGCACAGACAATACAGTAAATGAATACTTAAGTATTCATTGATACAGTTATGAATAACCGTTATAACAATAATATTTCAAACACATACAATTTAAAATTAGGTATTTAAACATAAGTTCAGTAAGAAAAGTCTTCCTTTCCTATTTAATTTCACAAACATAAATTAAAATAAAGATAAATAATTGATAGTAAAATATTTTCTTAGTGATTAAAGTTGCTAAAACTATCCTTTTCGATTGACCGATTATATCTATTCAATTACATATATTCGTAATTTATGTTCACTCTTAGCTTACCAAATGCAATTAGGACATTATTAATAATTGGAATTTATTTTTGTTTAAACATGAAACAAAATTTTAATTTCTTTTATGTCTATTACAATGTTGTTGTTTAATAATCATTATATTAATACGTGGACATGGAAATTTGTTTCCAAAAAAGTCACAAATGTTTATTTATAAATGTTTTGTCGTATTTTTTTAAAATTAAAGATAAATAAATGGACTTTTTAATAAATGAACATATAAGCTGAAATAATTTATATTTTTTTTAAACGCCAAAATTGGGGGGAAACAATGACTCTATTTGAACTTGTGCTTCAAAAAGCTCTCACAAAATAATGTATTAGGTGGCCTATCTAGGAAGATCCATAATCAAAGGTACTATCATATCAATGGAAAACACTTTAATCCACAAAGACTGTAGTTTCAAAAAAAGTGTATGCTATGAGTAGTAATCAAAGTTCTTTTAAAATACATACCAGGTGTTCCAAAAGGCCATAGGACCCGTTTCATAACTTTTAGACAACGAAAAGTAGAAAAAGAAACATTTTGGAATGTCTTTAGATGATTAGTAACTACTTTTACAAACTTTCAAGACCACCACCTTTCCCCGGAGGGGACTGTTGGGGGCAACTCACAATTTTGAAATGTAAACGTCCTTAAATCACAAACATTTTAATACCAAGAAAAGTAAGGTACAACAACCCTATTCAAAATGTCAAACATTTTAATACCAAGAAAAGTAAGGTACAACAACCCTATTCAAAATGTCGGCCAAAAAACTTTTTTCCAAAACTATAGAGCTCCTCCCACAAATTTTTAACAATTTGAAATAGAAAGATAAAACTTTGGCAATGTCTTTGGAGGATTAATAACTACTTTTATAAACTTCCTCCTCAAAATGTTTTAATGTAAACATTCGGTTTGTGGTACAACATTTTTTTTGATCCTCTAATCACATATAGTTTGATACCAAGCAAAGTGAATGTTCCGACTAAACAAAACAAGTTATTTACTTGTCCTTTCCTTAGAGGGAGTGGGTTGGTGTTGAATGCTTGTTTAAGTGGATACTATTAATCGAAATTAATTTCAAATTACTTTTTCTATTTCTTTAAATACAAGATCACCTTCTATTTTAATTAAACTATTAAAAATTGCGGAAGGGGGTAAAGTTTTCCTCTTGCAAATTGCAGCTGGTTCAAGATCATGTAATTTCCATCCATTAGGTGTGGTGCATAGTTAATCCAAAACCTTAAACAAAATTTAGTTTTAGAGGGTGTTGTTTGAAACACCTTTTGAACGTTCTTATAGTCTATTAACAATAATCATTTTGAAAACAACCTTTTACATATTTTTGTGTAAGATGGCGGGATTAAACTTAAAACTGAATTGTATCACTCAGCGACTTTATGCTTGGTAACCAAAATGTACGAAACATTGCTGATTCGTTAACCTTTTAAATAATATTTGAAATATACTAAACATTTTTATAGCAATGTGGATTGTATTTACATTAATTCAAAGCGCTCTAAATTCTGGATGTTTTTAAATTTTGCTAAATTCTTTCTTAATAGTCGTCTATTATCCAATAATAATACACCTTCAACTTTCTAGTCAAGTTGTCAAGAAAAGGTTGAAAATAGAAAAATCATCTAAACAGTTCTGTTTTTTGTAAATGGTAGATTTTTGGATGTAGATTAAGGATCCGACTTTGCACCTGTGCCAAAGTGGGACAACACCCTAAATAATTGGAACATTCTCTGGTTTATTGCGGTTATTTCAAGTTCTATAATATCCCATATTAAAATGTGTTAAAAAAATGCTAAGTTCGTACATTGCTACGCTCACCAGCTGAACCTAGTTATAAAAAATGCCTGCTCTAATATAAAACCTGTTAAGTTATTTTTTGCTAACATTATTGAATTTTCCAGTTTTTTTTTCGGTTTCCCCAAAACATAGCGATATGCTTAGGGAAATATGTGATAAAACTTTGCCAACTGTGCCTCAAACGCGTTGGAATTTTAACTCGCTACTAGTAAGCACGGTGAAATGCCTCAGACAAAAACTGATTGAATGTTTTGAACAAATAGAAGAAGGAGAAGGTTGGGATGATGTTACAACTCGGGAAGCCGTTGGTTTGAAGCATCTCCTACAAAACGAGGAGTTTGCTTTCTTCCTTCACTTCTTTTACGATGTTATGTTAAATGTTGAAATTATGCATAATACAATCCAGAAGAAATCTTCAAATAGTGTAACAGTTAGCAATTCATTTCATCATTTTGAGAAAGCAATTAGTGACATTAGAAAAAACACAGATAAATATATGAAAAAAAAAACACTTTGTCGGAGCTTGCTCCCCCACCCAAACGTAAAAGACCTAATGGAAATCTCCCTGTTGTGGCGAAGGAGGTTTGTGATACAGTGTTAACTCAACTTAGGAGCAGGTTTAGTAACTCCGACATATTTAGCAGTTTTTCTGTTGTGGACCCAAAACTTTTTTTTCCTACAGGAAAGAATTTCCCATAACAACAATAGAGACATTTTCTAAAAACTATACCGGATTGGTAATTAAAGAAAAGCTAAAAAGTGAACTCTCAGTAATTTACAAAAATTATGCTTCTAATGAAATTGAACGTGTAAGTGAACTGTACATTTTTTTGTTGAGAATGATTTAAAAGAATCTTTTACTGAAACTTTTAAAGCTCTTCAAATAACCATGACAACCCCCGTAGCAACAGCGGAAGCAGAAAGTTGTTTCAGTACATTAAACAGAGTGAAAACATTTCTAAGAAATACAATGGGTCAGGACCGCTTAAATGCTTTAGCAGCTTGTTCAATTCACAAAGAAGTTATTTCCACTATTCCCAACTTCCACACCAGAGTTCTAGACTTATTCGCTAACAGGAAAGAGAGAAGAGCCCAGCTACTTTATAAATAGAAGATTGGCTGTACCTTGTACGCATAGGATTAGATTTTAAAAGTATGTTTTTGTAATTATTAAAATTAATTTTTATTTAGTTACGTATTTTGTTACCTACTCCTACTGTTATGTTTCAAAACTATAATATTTACTGTGGAAACTTGGGTTTACTATAGGTTTGATCCTAGTTAGTATTTTAAACAATTTTAATTGAATTATTTGTGCATACAAACAAACGGCATAGTCACGCGTATATTTTTTTAAAGAGAGTTATTAACCTGAAACACTTAACACTTTTTTAATCAAAAAGTTATCACAGTAAGTACATGGAAGAATTTAAGGTATTCATGCATTCGCATTGGACAGGGTGACGCGCCGGAAACGGGTGTGGTTAAATTTAGACGCTCGCCGCGTTCAGGTGCTACCCTGTAGAGTTCATTGCTCTTGCACAATAAGGCAGCCACTACTAGGCCAAGGTCACAACTAGCCCACCCAGTTAAAATGACTGCACGCCACCACTGTCCGTGATGATGTGGACAGGCACCGATTATTATTCATAGAATAGAATTAATAAGTTTTCTAAGCTCCACAGCTGCCGGTTATTGCAAGTCCGGGACACGGTGGGTCCATAGGTGTCCTTCATTTTAAAGCCAGGAGTCAAAAATATATATTTTTGAAAAACTGTATAAAAAAAGAATATGTTTTAATACTTCGTAAAATGTTAGTATGCTAATAAATCTACAGTACCAAAATGTTAGTATGCTAATAAATCTACAGTACCATTTTAAGTCATAATGTTTTATCAGTTGTCATATAAAAAACAAACTTACTCCGCTTCATTAACTAAGAGACAGTGAGTGATGCCGCCACAACCGACCACGCATTATGGCTAGCTTAGTGTCAGACGGGCACTAATACGTTTTAGTCTGCAAGATTTCCCGACCCCCAAAATGTAAATTTGTATAAGTATTTTTTAAGAGCAAGAACAGCGCTACAACTTTTATTCGACATAATTTTCGACATTATAACAAATAAAAGAGCTGTTTCAAAACAACTACATAAAATATGGATTTTCACTGTACAATGTTGAATATTTTAGCAAATTCTAGTGAAAGTATCACTTTTACGCAAAATCCCCAAAGAGCATTTGCTTTAAAATAGACATAGAGAAATACAACCATACAAACTGCATCATTGTAAAATGAGAAATGGCTGAGTTGTGACCAATAACAAAAAGACCTTCGAAATGGGTGTTCAAAGGGGAGGGGCAGGGACTTTTGAGGAAATACTCCCCTAATTATTTCCTAACAACTGGCAAAAAATCGGCTTGTCTCTAATTTCTTCCGACACAAAACCTTAATTGCCTGGGCTAAGGGGTATGCGTTGGGCCCTTGAAAATACGTTGTTAGTGTTTTCAGCTGGCCTTATTTCAATGTTACAGTGGTTGGATAAAAGAAAGTGAGCTGTGTGAATGTTTGCTCTTGACTGAATTTCAACAATCAAAAACACTGTTGTTATAGAAATAGATCAATAGAGACAATTAGTAGTTTAGCTATTGCTACAATTTATCAATTTTAAATACATTTAATATTTGAATATAATATGTATACATAATAATAATAATAAGACGACCACGCAGCTGTGAACCTATGACGTGAGTATGCATCACGACCGTCGACCTTGTAAGGCAAGCTTCCCGACTGTAAAACCCCCTCGTGGAGTTGAACCAACTAATTTTATGTTATTTATGAACCTTTAAATCCAGTCCCATTTCAATTCAAATCCTACATTTTTAAATTATATAAAATTTTGATTTCCTGGGTTTTTTTTAGTTAATATATACATACATAAATATCTTAGTCAAATTATGCAAAACAGCCCCAGCCGGAAACCAGATACCGGTATCTAGTCTTATAACGTCAGCTTCGAGGCGAGCAACCACAGTTTGCTTTGTTTCCGCCCTCCCACCCTCAAACCACAGTCATGATTAGATATCTGATCTCCCTAGCCGAGATTCGAATCTGGCATCTTCTGATCAGGAAGACACTACGTTATCCACTAGGCTAAAGCTTGATTAAAGAAAACTGACAAATGAACAATTCTTCAGTTACTTTACTATAGGTATAAATATTACTTGTAAATATAATTTATATTTTTAAATATGTGTTTAATTATATATCTATATATAATATAGTAAACAAGAAATGAATTAGGGTGGGTTGGTTATAAAATTATTTGAATCTTTATTATATTCAATAAACACAACATATGAAATTGTTAGAATAATTTACTAACTCAATTGAATATTATTTATTTTCTTTGATTCACTTTAAACAATTAAGTGCATCTTGGTCTAGCTCAGGTACCAATATTAGCCCAAGTCTTGTATAGAAATATTAAAGTTTTATTTGAATTTATTGCAATTTGTTAAATTATTAGTGTTTACCTCGGGATCATCAGGCACTCGGCTTGAATGAACAAACTAGTTGGTTTTTATATACGTATTCATGAATTTAATAGTTGATTCTAACAGTTCAAAAATTGGTGTCTATTCAAAGATTTTTGAATTTTAAGCTTAATTTGAGTTTCTGATCATTTTAAATAGGTTCACTTCGTTTAATAATGTTAGTAACAGATTATACCCATTTCTGTTGTCGATAAACCACTAAATTTACCACTGTACTGTTAATTCTAAAATCCTTTTTAAAAGAGCCTTGCTTTTGCAAACGTATGTATCGTTCTTCCTCAGACGAACTCCGAGTCTTTCTTGTTCAAAACCTTACCGCTTCTTTGTAGTGGGTTTTAGCTCCTCTATCATGGGATACCCGCCTTTTGATTGGTTACCGGCATCCACGTGACTGTTTAAAGTAATGGCCGTTCCAATTTGTGAATGGATTTAGCACATTTATACATTTAACGAATAAGTTAGTTCTCACTACTATTTGCAATATTTGTAAATTTGCATATTTACTATAAATAATTATTAGTTAAAATAATTATTGTTGCATTACGTAATATTTTTGTTATGTTGAAATATTATTTCATTAAATAAATTTACTTTTATCGCGGAACAATAAGGTAACTCTCTTTGGAATTGGACTTTCTGTCAGCTGTTAGGCAATTAATTATTATCTATGCTAATTTACATTTACAATTAGTTTTTTTTAAATACATAATAACATAAGAATCTTACGATCTAAAACTTCTTTATAATTTAATTTCAATAAACATGTTTCGTTATCGTTCTAGATACCTATACGTTTATATTTAATTTTTGTTGTAACTTAAGTCATTGGATTTTACAGACATCTGTTTGATTTGTCGACTGTAGCCTACTTGTCAACATGGCATTTGCGATTTATCTAGCCTAATTCGATTGGTTGCTAATTTACAAAGGATGGTCCTGCTGAAATTTGAACATGAAATAAAGATTAATTAACTAAATAAATTGATTTTTTATTAATTTGCTTAATGTTTTAGTGATTATAGTGAAGTTATATAGTTTTCCTAATTGGCGTCATCGGGTGTTGTGTATTATATTCAAGGCTAAATTTGAATATTTAACATTGGTCTGACATAGTGGTTTAATTAATTTAGTACTCTGATACATTTTGTATTGATTCTGATACGTTAGTGGTTTCTTGTTTATATGGCTTGATTAATTCAATAGTTTGGAAAGGTTATCTAGATTTTTACACTTAGGCCTTTCTAGGCTATATGAATAGCTGTCTCAAAGAGGTTAGGTTTTTGTTTACAATGTTTCAAATGAGCTAGGCCAATGACTTGTAGGTCTAACATAGGGTCTTTTACTTATAGGCTATTGGAATATTTGTCTTACATGTGAGTGACTGGAACGTTATATAAAGTAAAAGATTTATAACGTCTCATCAGGAAGACGCTACGTTATCCACTCAGCTATGGCTTGATAAAATAAAACTGACAAAATAATAATACTTCAGTTACTTTACTGTCGGTATAAATATTACTTGTAAAGTAAAAGATACTTTATCAGCACCATCTAGGAGCGGTTATAACAAGTTTTCTAGGTTCTTATTAAGTTAGTCTGTATTGTTTGTATTCGTGAGAGACGTTTATAAGTGATAAAAGTCTACAAGTGATTATGAAAGAATAGCTAGAACACTGAAGAGGTTACAGAAAATTTAATTGGAAAACCAGTAGGAAGTTTAGCACCAATACGTGAGTTTATTTTAGTTAACCTTATAAATGTGTAAGAATGAAACATTCTGTCTGCTTTCTTGTATTAAATGAAGACTTCTTTTAACATACGTTTTAATTGCATCCATTTCCTTCTTGTAAACGCTAATTATTAATATTTGATTGCCTTAAAAAACATAAATACATAAAAAGACCCCGCTTGATTGTATACACAGTTGGTAGGTCGTCGCTTTCATGTTATTTAACAGATGATGGAAGAGAGAGGTCCTCATACAAACCGGGTTGTGCGTGGGGCCCTCGCCTATACGTTGTTTGTGTTACGTTTTTACCTGGCCTTCTTCCAATGTTACAGTGGTTGGAAAAAGAAGTGAGCTGTGTGAATGTTTGCTCTTGACTGAAATTCGACAGTCAAAAACACTGTTGTTATAGAAATAGATAAATAAACAATTAGTAGTTTATCTATTGTTACAATTTATCAATTTTAAATACATATAATATTTTAATATATATTTACATTATAATAATAATGAGACGACCACGCAGCTGAACCTATGACGTGAGTATGCATATCGACCGTCGGTCTCGTAAGACAAGCCCACTGTAAAAAACATTCATGGATTTGAACAAACTAGTTTTATGTTATTTAAAATCCAGTCCCATTTCAATTCAAATCCTGCATTTTCAAATTATATAAAATTTTGTTTTCCTGTTTTTTTTTTTAGTTATTATATACATACATAAATACCTTAGTAAAATTATGTAAAACAGAACCAGCTGTGAAGACCAGATATCTAGTCATATAACGTCAGCTTGGAAGCGAGCCAACCACAGATTGCTTTCCTTCCTCCTTCCTACCCTCAAACCACAGACGTGATTAGATATCTGATCTCCCTAGCCGAGATTCGAATCCGGCATCTTCTGATCTGGAAGACGCTACGTTATCCATTCGGCTAAGGCCAGAATAAAGAAAACTTACAAATTAACAATACTTCAATTACTTTACTATCGGTATAAATATTACTTGTAAAGAAAAAGGTAGTTTTTCAGCACCATCTAGGAGCGGTTATAACAAGTGTTCTCGGTTCTTATTAAGTTAGTCTGTATAGTTTGTGTTCGTGAGACATTTATAAGTGATAAAAGTCTACAAGTGATTATGAAAGAAAAGCTAAAACACTGAAGAGGTTACAGAAAATTTAACTGGAATACCAGTAGGAAATTCAGCCCCAATATGTGAGTTTACATTAGTTCACCTTATAAATGTGTAAGAATGAAACATTCTGTCTGCTTTCTTGTATTAAATGAAGATTTCTTTTAACACACGTTTTAACACAATTGCCTATACATTGTTACTGGTAAGTTTACAGCTGGCCTTTCAATGTTACAGTGGTTGGACGAAAATTGTGAGCTGTGTGAATGTTCGTTCTTGACTGAATTACAACAATCAAAAACACTTTTGTTATAGAAATAGATAAATAGTGACTATTAGTAGTATATCTATTGTTACAATTTATCAATTTTAAATACATTTAATATTTTAATATATATTTACATTATAATAATAATAAGCCGACCATGCAGCTAGCTGAACCTATGACGTGAGTATGCATCCCGACAGTCGGTCTCGTAAGACAAGCTTCCCCACTGTAAAAGACCCTCGTGGATTTGAACCAACTAATTTTATGTTATTTATGGACATTTAAATCCAGTCACATTTCAAGATGCGTCCTACGTTTTCAAATTATATAAAATTTTGTTTTCCTGGTTTTTTTTAGTTAATATATACATACATAAATACCTTAGTAAAATTATGCAAAAAAGCCCCAGCCAAAGACCAGATATCTAGTCATACCAAAGACCAGATATCTAGTCATATAACGTCAGCTTGGAAGCGAGCCAACCACAGACTGCTTTCCTTCCTCCTTCCTACCCTCAAACTACAGACATGATTAGATATCTGGTCCCAGATATCTACCTATCCCAGATTCGACTTCGGCATCTTTTGATCAGGAAGGCGCAACATTATCCATTCGGCTAAGGCTTGATTAAAGAAAACTTACAAATCAACAATACTTCAATTACTTTACTATCGGTATAAATATTATTTGTAAAGAAAAAAATAGTTTTTCAGCACCATCTAGGAGCGGTTATAACAAGTTTTCTCGGTTCTTATTAAGTTAGTCTGTATCGTTTGTGTTCGTGAGACGTTTGTAAGTGATAAAAGTTAGAGAAAAAATAAAAGTCTATAAGTGATTATGAAAGAAAAGCTAGAACACTGAAGAGGTTGCAGAAAATTTAATTAGAAAACCAGTAGGAAGTTCAGCACCAATACGTGAGTTTATTTTAGTTTACCTTATAAATGTGTAAGAATGAAACATTCTGTCTGCTTTCTTGTATTAAATGAAGACTTATTTAACATACGTTTTAATTGCATCCATTTCCTTCTTGTAAACGCTAATTATTAATATTTGATTGCCTTAAAAAACATAAATACATAAAAAGACCCCGCTTGATTGTGTACAGAGTTGGTAGGTCGTCGCTTTCATGTTATTTAACAGATGATGGAAGAGAGAGGTGTGTTTGTGTATGTGGGGGGGGGGGGTGTTTTCACACGTAAAATCCGGTCGATTTGGTCCAAATTTTGTTAACTCGTTGGTTTTCTAAGTGACTCGAACGAGTTCCTTAGCCAAAAAATCCAACAACCGGAAGCACCTTTTTCTATCGGAAGGCATTTTTTAAAGATTGTTCGTACTGTAATCGAACTTTTTGTGGTTTCAAGTAAAAACATTAAAATAATACATTATTCTGAACATTTTTACACGTCACATTATAGCTCGTCTGGTTCTCCCAAAATCAATCAAAACGTAAAATAATATAAAATTACTTGGTTCAAATCCACGAGGGGGGATTTACAGTGAGGAAGCTTCTCATACGAGGCCAACGGCCGGGATGCAAACTCGCAAGCTGCAAACAAATTCTACTTAAACATTTCGTACTCGGAGGAAGCTTTTCAACGTCTTCGTGAGTAGACAAATTTCCCAAATAACTGGTTGAAACTCTAAAACTTATAAACCTAATTTTGGAAATTTTCTCAACTCACATCATCGGTTCAGCTGCGTGGTCGATTTTTTATTATTATATAATAAATATTAGGGGCTCAGCCCCTGGACGCTTGCGTCCCAACCCTGCCTCGGCCTACGGCCTTAAAAGGCTGCTTTGCTTCGCTCGCAGTTGGAAAACTCTCTAAAGGCTCTCACTAATCTTTGGCTCATTTGTTCCTGGGTGAACGAGCATCGTTCAGTATTTTTAACATCTGGACTGTATCTATAATGTATCTATTCGAATATTTAGTGACTTTGAAGGAGGTATAAAAAGAAGCTGTACCTATTCACCTTCTAAGTTACTTGAATGGTGGTATGAAAAGAACTTCAGATTTTAAAATTTATGCGCATTTTGAAGGCATAAGACCAATTCCTGACGTCAAATAACCCCTGTATGCAAATTTTCATCAAAATCGTTAGAACCGTTTTCGAGATCCGCGACAGATTCAAAGATAGATACAAGAATTGCTCATTTAAAGTAATAGGATATATTAAAATTATTAAATGTATTCCAAACTGATAAATTGTAACAATAAATAAATTACTAATTGTCTCTATCTATTTCTATAACAATAGTGTTTTTGATTGTTGAACTTCAGTCAAGAGCAAACATACACACTGATCACATCTTTCTTCTAACCATTGTAACATTGGAAGAAGGCCAGCTGAAGACTTAATACTAACAACTTATAGACGCTGGTCCCATGCACATACATGAGGTTCGTGACTGTCCAACACTCACCAACGCCATTCAACCAGCGACCAAGGAATACTATTGGTCGCTGCATACAACATATACCGATGATGCACATCAATAACACTACGAGAATTATTTTTCTCGGAATATTTTTGTGTACCATTGGTTTACATGAGGTATAACGTTTTCTTTTCGCTATCTTTTTTAATTAATCTACTACATTTCCTTATACTCCTGGCCTCATTAACTGAGTCGTAAGTTCGTAGTTCGGTCCCCTATTTTAACGTAAATTAATACAATACAAATAATAATTGCAAATTTAGAGTTCAACCAGGTTCACATTTAATAACATTTTTTTAAATAACTTTATTTCATTTATTTATAAATGGCTAGACATATTTATTAGTTCATTTAAAATTCAAATTGGTAATCATGTACCACTCTCGGGGTCTGGCACTCGAGCGGCATGAGCAAACTTTTATTAATACGAATTCAATGATTTTAATTTGTACATTTATGGATAAAGTTCAAAAGTTAATTATACTTTAAGCTTTGATATTGTTTTAAAAATTGATCAATATTATAGTTAACTTTGTCCAGAGTATGCCAAATTGTGGTTTGTATCACTGAGTTCAACACTTTTAAAAAAAATATATTAATAATAACGAACACCGTTTAACTCGATAGTCAAGTTGTACATTTCATATTGTCCTCGACGCCAATTATGTATAAACTGATTCCGTCTTCTTCAAATCAAATATCCCGGTTCCTTCATTACCGCTTCTTCCACTCTCTTGTGGTATTCGTCCAGTATTGGTTGATTCAATCGGCGCAATACTTTATGTGCGGTGTCTCGCCGGTATCTAATACAGATAGTGCCAAGCAGCGTGAAGCGTCACTTGAGCATGTGCTATAACGTCTTACCCTCTCGTACTCGACTGTGAGTCTTAAGTACAGTCACCACCAAAAAGTGTTGATATACAATCAACACAACTACAGAGCAGACATGAGTTAGGTAGGCAGGCGGCAGACAAACGCGTGAAGCGGTGATCTGACTGTACTCCGCCGGAGAGGGTAAATGTTCTCCAGACTAGTGGGAGCCGGTGCAGGAGACTTGCACACTCCCCTCTTCGCGCTCCATGCTAATTTGTCGCTATCTGAAGAACTTTGTAATTCTATGTTTATGGGGTCAAGATTATGCTTGAAAAACAATATCACGTATTGACGATCACAGTTTTTTTATTTATTAAGTAATGTTTGGTAATTTAATTAATTTAAAACTCATTTTTTTTATTTTACATATAAACATTATTTGCTTTTAAAAGAATTTAATTTCATCCCGACATTATAAATAGGCTTTGGGTTTGAGATTACACAGTAATGGCCTCTTTACAGATAGGTTTTTCATTATCTAGTTGCAACATTTTCTTTACAATATTATTCTTACTTCTATAAATAAATTTAAAATGGTTTTCTTAGTGTTTTATTATAAAAATGAAGTTTTTGTTTGTGTTCAAGGTCTACAACTAACTTCTAACATTGATATCAATTGTATTTAAGTTAGCCTATGGAACATGTATCGAAAACATGGCAGTTTGTTTACATTTTCTACATATGACTCTTTTATTATTTTGAGTTAAATTTTCATATTGGTGTTTGCTTTACTGATATTTGGAAATACTATAATAAATGTGAATAAATAAATTTCTAATGTGTTTTTTTTCCCTTTTTTTTACTTTCTCCCCCTATACCATAGTATATGGAGAAAGTATTGTTTTCGTCAAAATTTTCGAGTTTGAGTTTTTGGAGGAAATATCAGTTTTGGGTCCCCCTGAACCTAAAAAAGTGGTTTTCGAAGTGATGTCTGTGTGTGTGTGTCTGTGTGTCTGTGTGGATGTTATCAGACCTAGAGCCTAAACCAGTCGTCCGATTTTGATGAAATTTGGTATGGAGGTACTAATCCACAGTATCTCCAGGCGTTTTTTTCATTTTTGTGAATTTTTAATTTTTAAGGGTAATTTTCCCATAAAAACCCATAAAATAACGCAAAAACCAACTTTTCTCAAAAACGGCTCGTACGATTTTGATTAAAATTTGACAGTTTATAGTACTTTAGGTCCCTAATAAACTATAAAATTTTAATCAAAATCGTTTGAGCCGTTTTTGAGAAAAGTTGGTTTTTCCGTTATTTTGTGGATTTTTATGGGAAAACAACTTTAATACAAAATCACCTCTCCTACCCCACCCTACAAGTCACCGTGACGTTTAATAATTTAAATATGTTTGTGAGAAAGTATGTGCCAGTTCCTGGTACCGTTTATTTTATTTGTGTTGTGAAATGATTTGGTTAGCATGATTATTAGAGTTCAATATCATTCTCTTTAGCATGTTCTGTAGAGTTCAAAAAACTTGAATGTTTTAAATTTTAACTTGAAATAAAAAAAGTTGTAGTGCTGTGTGACAGCGCCACTATTGTGCGTCCGGGCTTTAGATGGCAGCACAGTATATGGGCGGTTGCGGGGATACTACCCGTCCTGACAACATGCGACTGTATCTGACGCTGCGTGTCTGCATGTCGGAAAAGGCGTTATCGTTACTCACAAATGCATTAAAAAGGATGTTCACAAGTTATAGTTACCACCTAGTCTTCAATTTATATTCAGTATTGTGAACAGTAACATAAAAATTATTTAAGAAGTAGTAATAAATTTCGATAAAATACAATGATGGCTGTGTAATAAATAAAAAAAAGGAATGTAGTCTACAGTATATTATAAGACTGTTTTGCAGTATCCATAAACAAATAAAGAAACTCAAGACTACAAATATTATTTTTGTTATGAAGGAACAGTTTTGGTGCAGTTAAGTGTTGTGACAACAGAAATAACCCAATGCTCTGGCGTTTCCTGTAAACAGATAAGGAATAGATTTCTCTTCTGTCCCATTTCATTGTTCAGTGTTAGTTTGTTCCAGAGATAATAAATAATACCAAGTGGTTTGTTCTCGGATGGTTTAGGGTGTGTGTCGATACAGTGGTGCACATTTTAGTGTTATTTAAAATGTAATGTGAAATCACATTACATAAAAATATTGGTAGCCTACATTAGTGTAAAAAAGATAAAACTGTTAAACATTGCGTTTAAATTTATATAAAGGCAAGCAGAAACACTGCGATGGCACCGCGCCACTTACACAACTCTTGACCTCTGTGGCTCCTACTGCCTATACTAAGCAGCCCCAAGTAAAATAAACGGTACCAGGAACTGGCACATACTTACTCACAAACATATTTACATTATTAAACAGATTCACTGTGGCTTCATAATTGTATAGGATAGGTGATTTAGTAAAGTAGGGGATTAACTAACAAATATTATTATTATCTAGAGAGAAAACTATTTGATTGATTTCGAACAAATTTGCACCAAACACGTCAGTTAGGCCTGTATAGATGCACGAAAAAAGATTTTGAACATTTTTGAAAAACCACCCTCTTTATGGCCAAAACCACCAAAAATCAGTTATTATTTTTTTTTTTTAGCTAAACGAGAATTTTTAGAAAGATGCGGTTTTTTGCATATGGTAGGGTACATTAAAGGCTACAAATAAGCCAAATTTTATCAAAATCGTTAGAGCCGTTTTTTTATAAAAAATAATAACTGATTTTTTGGAGGGTTTTTTGCCAAAAAGGGGGTTGTTTTTCAAAACCGTTTTTCGTGCATCTATTCAGGCCTAATTGACATGTCTGGAGCAAATTTGTTTGAAATCGATGGAATAGTTTTCGCTCTAGCTTTGTATACATACAGACAAACATTTAGTAAAAACCACTTTTTTGGACTCAGGGGGTCCCAAAACGGATATTTCCACAAAAATCTCAACATCGATTTTTTTTTGCGATCACTATACTTCTCTATCCTACTATAGTATAGTGAGAAAGTAAAAGTCAAATTACAAAAATTAAATTTATCTATTTTTGTACAACTTTCCCGCTTGAAAAAGTTTCCCGCCTGACCGAAAATTTAAAAAAAATCCTCGCTTACTACATTTATTATGTCCTTCTCAGTTGCGTTTCTGTTATAAAAGCCTTTACAAAATATATAAGAAATGTAAATACATTTCTTGGTGTCACATGAGGAAAGACAGTTTCATTATATAGCTTTAGTTTGATACCATTTATAAAATTACGTCATCATCTACACATTCAGTGAATTCACAGAGCGGCCGATGTCAGCAGTGCGGGTAATAGCAATGAATAGGTACTTAAATGTTGGTATTTAACTTGGTAATATTACCTCTGGTATTTAAGTATTCTTTGGTAATAGTACGGAAACTTTTTCCCGTACTGCCAACTCAACTCAAGTCCGGACGCACAGTAGGTGAGTCATTGTTTGCCACCGACCGGCCGGCCCGGCGAGCGGGTTGGAAGGGGGAGTTGAGTTTCGAGAAGTCGCTTAATCCCGTACTAGGTATCACGGCCAAGCGGAAAGAATAGTTTAAAACAAAAGAAAATTTTTTAAATTTATTATTATTAATTTATTGGGCTAAATGTAACCAATGCAAATGATGTATGTATTCTTGGCAAATAAATTCTAACTTAATTAGCTTTTTGGTTACCGCCTTGACTACCCTTCATTTTACTAAACATAAATTTCCGCATAAAACAGCCTTTAATGAGTAACCAATATATGTTTATTATTCCAAAAGGTGTAAATAGAATTATTTCAGAGTTCAGTATAGGTAAGCCTAACTTCCTTGGCTTGACGCTTCCACCACCCACATCCCCTATGTTTTGAAAGTTGTGTCGTCTGTTGCCTAGCAGCTAAATCGCGTTGTAGTACAGTTCAATGTTTCTAACTTCTAGTTTTATTGAATTCTTTTTAACGTTATCAGGGTTCGTGAAACGTTGCTTATTATGACCTGGAAGTTTTTATTTTATGCTAGTATTTATAATTCAATTTCTTATGGCAGTAATCATATTATAATGGCCTAACCTGTTTTTCAACTTCTGCAATTACAGGCTAGGCCCACTACTCACGATCATCAATCAACTTGTAAGTAAATCACCCTGTTATTTTTACAAACTGTATAATTTGTACATACTAGTCTATCGTTACTTGTGCATACATATTATATATTTGTAAGTTTTAATCCAGCCTGTGCCTAATTATGTTTATCTAGTCTAGCACAAAAATGAATTAAAAACTTACGTGCCCAGAATGTATGGTAACTTTTGAGTTATTGAAATAATGTATTTTTTATAATAAAAGCCAACCAAATGTTTATTATAGTTTGTATTGAACCAGTATTAAACAACATAATTGCATTCTTTATTCTTGTGTACATTTAATGACAACAAAGTTTATATAAATGTGAAAGGCCAGTATATTATCAATAAATAGAGCTCAATTTTTTTGTAATTATTGTAGGTACCTACCACTACTACAATAGTAGGCCTATGGGATAGATACTTTAACCCTAGAATACTAAGCCTTCTTAAAATCACGTCAATACTAAGCCTTCGTAAATTTTACGAGTGTACTTTATTTTTTTTTTAACCTAATAAAATAGTGTTTTTTTCTTAAACAAATTTATAATTCTTTTTATTGTAGTATATTACAAAAATGGAATACAATACAAATTTGAATGTAACAACTAATATTTGTTTGGTGCAGAGGTAAATTATTCAAACATGGTGGAAAAAAGTTAGGGATAAAAAAATTATAATAAAAGTACGGCAAAAAAATTTATTTTGTAAAATTGAAAATTTTCTACAGAACAAAATAGATCAAAAAACACAATAAAGAATAAAATAAGATAAAATATTATTGTATTCTATTTTCTACGTAAACTTCAATGTCAAGTATATTTGAAATGTAAAAATAACATGTAAAATCGACCTTTTGTCAAAAATACAATAGTAAAAAACTAAATAAAACAGTTGTTACCATGGAAACTAACGTGATTTGTTGTTGACTATAGAATATATAAAATGGAAGAGTTTAGATCAAGTTTTTACTTTTCATCATCACACTGGACACAACATGTTGCTCTATGCTCTCCGCAGATGGGCTGATGGCAGTGATTACAGAAGGTGGTTGTCATCCTTCTCTTTGATCCTGGACAGTAAAAACAGGTTCTCCTGGCTCCAGGAGGCGGTCGTAAGACAGGATTGATAGGAACACCCAGGAAATCAGATATCAACCCACGAAGATTACGCTGCAGATTTTGTTTGCTCAGCCGATTACGCATATGTGGAAAAACCAGTTCGTCACAGAGTTGAAGATTAAACTTTCTCCTGTTGAGTGGCTGCTCATTTTTGGAGTGCTTGTTTAGGCAGTATATCACGTATGCATTTATGTATGTAATATTTTGCATACCAAAAAAACATACACAGTGGCCAACGCCTTGTTTTTCGGCTACAACTCACATTCTGACACATGTGGTCCAATGTATCTACTGCACCTTTTGTCTTGTTATAGGTGTGGATAATGCTTGGCTTGTTGGTTTCAGGATTTAGTTCTGCGTTACTGTGCATTGTGGATACTAGAAGTACTACTTTATTACTTTTTGGTTTATAAGATACGAGGGTTTTTTCATTTCCAAAACAGAATACTGATGTTCCAACTGGTCTAGCTTTAACATTTTTTACTTCTTTTGGCAGTTCCTTTTTGTTAGATCTTATGGTTCCGATGTAAGTCAAATTGTAAGGTGGCTTTAGAAGGTCATCGACCAATTTTATGCTAGTAAACCAATTGTCACAGGTTACATTGCGGTTACTTCCATGCACAGGTCTCGTTATTTCCTTGACAAAGTACTCCGCTACTGGTACATTATCTGTAATAGTCTTTTTTCCAACATACGGGATAGCATTGAACATGTAGTTTGTGCTTGTATCACACCCCATGACAAGTTTCAACCCATATTTTGCGGGTTTGTTAGGTATATACATCCTAAATCTACATTTTCCCCTAAATGCTAAAAGTTGCTCATCTATTGTTAAATAGGGACCTGGCTTGCAGTTATCTCTACAGTTGCCGGCAAATAGATCCCACAATTCTCTGATAGGTGCTAAAGCTAAAGGATCAGTTTTGGACCTGTCAGCACGTGTTTCCTTCTCATCGAATCGCAGAGTCAAACAAAGGAACTCAAAACGTTCTCTGCTCATTACAGCTCTGTATCGACTACCGCAGAGCTTTGGATCAAACATATCCTTGGTTGATAAGTGATTGTTCTTCATAACAGCAGAAAACAGAAGAAGACCCAAAAAAGCGTACATTTCTTCATTATTAACGGAAGCTGTTGTGCTAGTTTTTTCAGCGTAGTTATCCCGCACACGCAAAATTTGCTGGTTTGTGTGTGTTACAATTTTCAAAATCATTTGTGGTGTAAAAAATAGGTCAAAGCATTCTCGTGGGCTGTTAGCATTTTTTGCATTATTCTTAGGGCCTGGCCGCACATAAACAATATTTCTTGCTGGGACATTTTGTCTTTGGGGAGCACTAGTACTCCATGGTGTGCGATCTTTCCCACGAACAACTGGAACGTTAGGCACTAAAATTAATCGGTTTTGTTCTGTAGGTAATAGAGTAATAGGTGGCTCAGTAGTTGCCTCAGTAGTATCACTTCTTCCACGACGATTATTTCGGGGAGCGCTAGACCTGCCGCGAGTAGGACGTCTTCCTCGGGTACGGGATCTTCCGGGATTAGGCAGTAGAGGTGGTTGTTGTCTTTGAACAGGTTGCAGTTCAGTTAAGGCTTGTGAATCCATATTGATAGATTGCAGTTCAGACGATGCAGGCAGCTCCACTTCAACATACTGAGGGTCAGAAATTACAGGAGGCTCCATGTTAGAAGGTTCTGGGTCATCATTGGATGAATCAGTGAGGTCTTCATTACATACTTCCAAATAACGCCTTTTCCGCCCCGAATTATGGAGTACATTTGGATCCCAGTCTGGATCAGCATCAGTGTCGTCAGTGTTTTCGGCAACACTGTCACTATCTTCCACGACATCTTCTTCAACAATATCTTCCTCATCACTGGTAATGTCATCGGGCAATTCTTCTTCTTTGTTTTCCTCTAGCAACAACTTGCTAATAACTTCAGGGGCAAGGGATCTGTCGCCTTGAGCCATTTTATAAAGTTTCACAGATATATAATATCAAATATAAAACAAATGTGATGTGCACATAAAAATTATTTCACATTAAAAAATACTACAAAGTAACACGTGTAATAAGCTTTCGTAATTTTTACGACTGGAAAATAACTATGGATAATAAGCACTCGTAATATTTACGAAGCAATGTTCACTACACACACAGCGATGCGCACTAGAGGGCTCCTCACCCAAGACTGGCTGACTGACGTTGTAGACGAACCTCTCACGAGAGGGGAGGTGGTTTGGGGGCGGGGCATTCAAAGTCTCTCAGTTTTACCAACTACGCTCGTAAAAATTACGACGGCTTAGTGTTCTAGGGTTAATAGCAATTATAACCAAGATAGACATTTATTCGTAATGGTACACCATGTGCAATTTGAAGTAAGTAGCCTACCGACTCAAAACATTATGAACCAATTAAATGTTTAAATGTTACATAATCACAATGATTTAATGACAAAGTATGTAAGTCAAATGTTAATACTTTCCCTCTGAACTAATACCCATTCATGTTATTTGCTGTACATTAATTTAAAAAAAATTATATTTAAATTTGCAGGTACCATACATAATTTGAAAAACCTAGGTACCGGTACCGTAACTATTGTGATGTGTAGCTACAAATATTGTGTTATCCTCATCACAATATACATTTATATTATGGAGGTAAGTTTTTTATTTAAAATAAGTTACAAATAATGAACACTTAGTTTGAACTATTTTAATGTAGGCCCTATAGATGTCTGTAAATGATACAGTTATGTAAGATTTTAATTTTTTTCGCATACTTTTTACTACAATTAAAATTATTATTGAATTTTCCAGGTTAATGCTTCTCCAATAATGTTGTATTATAGAGACAACAATAGCAATAGTAATATGTCAAACAACTACCATCATCAATTTAACAAAAATATTAAAACTATGGATAAATCATACTCAAGATCTTTTAATCATATTTTTAACGAAATAGTTCAAAATATGAATACCAACTTTAAGACCAGTGCTAATAAAGAAACAGTTGGATTTAATATGGCTCTTCAGCAGTCAAATGATCAAGGTTGTAGAACTAATATGAACATGGGATCATATTTTGACATGTAAGTTGGCTACAATAACATTATTAATTAAGGTTCATTTCAAATCAAATTGTACGCTTTTATTTAAAATTTTAGATTAGATAGATTAGCTCCTTGTACTTTTACCAAACAGTAATAATAACACATAATAATGTTATACAGAGGTATTATTAACGTTCACCCTTGCTTTAACGGCCTCTCATTTAAAACACTTTATATTAATAATAGAAGCTGTTAATGTATAATTGAAGTTATTTAAATAAAAATGTGCATCTTATTACATACAATTTTTAAATATAGTAGCCTTCATAAAATCCATATTTTTTAATGACAATAATGATTGTAATTTTATCGACTCTACATGAAAATTTATTTAAAATACTGTTTAAATTTATAGTGAAATATAATGCACCAACAGAGTAATAAATAAAAGTACCGCACTGCACCCAATACTACGTGTAAAATAAAATATTAATACCCCATACTTATGATTACCCTATAGCCTTACAGTACTGTTTTCTTTAGTAATCATCAATTGTCTTAAGTATATGCTGTCCAACAATCTTATAAATATAAAATCAAATACTCTTACTACAGTATTTCTGTACACCCCAGTTACTGTATTTTTCTATGTAGTAGGCCTAATCTTTTAATAGATTATGTTGGTGAACTGAACAATCATTGCAGTTAGTTTTACATAATTACACTGAAATAAATGTTAAAGGGAATAGTGATAGTTCAATTATTCAGGTAATATGATTTTATAATTTTAACAATACCATACCAACGAGTTCCAATTTGAATGTCATTTAGGCTATATATGAATGTAATTAATTGAATAATTCATTGCCAAATATAAATAAGTATAAACGAATTAACTAATATAAATTAACATTTAAAAAATTTAAAATTGTATGGA
>JAGFPH010000144.1:314552-378782 GCA_018207615.1 Philaenus spumarius
AATTTCAAAACTAGAAAGATCTTCCAGAATTGCTTTGAGCATCAAAACCATCTTTATGTTCCTATTTTGACCACCACAGGAGTCGGACCGTAGATCAAGTTGTTTTATTTCAGGGGAAATACGACTAAAAATGTGTTTTCGAAAGCCAAGTACGCACTGGGATTCTTTGCTTGGACTCTTTGTCGTAGACGCTCGTATTTATGTTGTAGAATCTTTGCCCCCCAACAATGCCACTCTGGAAATCGTATACGCATCTAGTTTGATTCTGAACCATGTCAAACGAGTTCGCATTGTTGGGGATTGCAAAAGCCCTTTAACTAGCTATACGGAGTAAAAAAAGGGCTAGCAAAAAGCCACCACGCTGGTGGATTGGTGGAATATTCAAGAATCTAAATAAGCACAGGCATGAAATCCTGTGACACATTGAGATTGGAGGACGGAATAGGATTCCGAATGAAGTTATTTTCCATCTCCGTTGTCATCACTTCATATTTTTGGGCTAACTCAGCCACAGCTTCTGCTTTTTCCCCCCTAGCTTTGTATTTATCCGAAGAAATGTCCCACAAACATCGCCGCATTTGTAAATATTTGATTAATTGTATCGTAGGACCACATTTTATCGAACAAAAACCGAGAAAAAAGATTTAAACCACGCGAGAGAAGTCCCCTCTGTTTGTGATTTACGTCCGCGCTGACTCAATATTGTGCAACTTTGTGTAAATAATCCTATTTCGGGTGGGATTAAAAAGCTATTAAAACTCAACACACGAGATGCAAGATTCTCAGCTCCGCGACAAAGAGTCTGAACAAAGAATCCCAGTGCGTACTAGGCTTTAAGGAAGATCCTATTTCTTGAGCTCCTCTTCCAGCACTTCCTTCTACCCAGGTATAACAATAACCACTATTTTGTGAATCATGGATACCACAATTAATTGTAAAAACAAAGTTGCCTTTTGTAGTAGAAGATATTAGTAAGTATTCTTGGTAATGGGAGAGTTTTTAAACTATAAGCTCAACATAGTTACTTAGTATCATCTAACCAGTAAGGAAAGATTAGCTAATTTGCATTACTTGACCAAAGGACATTATTTTTGCATTCATAGACTAAGAGACAGTATTTCAGTTGCTTGGTCTCTTAAATGCATTTTATAGTGGGATATAGTCTATGAATGCGTATCACAAGATACTACATATTCGATTTGCCTCTTAGCTTTTAATGAAAAAATCACATAAAAACTCCATTTAAATTACTATGACTAATTGATTTCATGAAGATTCAACTTTTATCCAATAGATGGCAGTGTTATATCTTTTTCACAAAATGTGTCGCTTGGTCTACCATTCCATAACATAGTCCCTATCAATCATCTTTCATTGGTCTAAGCTATGAATTCACTGTGTAACATTGTTTGATATTTAATTTAAGTACTTTATTTGTTTTATTGAATCACAATAATGACTGGAAAATACATTACAACCAGTTATAATTATAAAATTATAAACTTTGAACCCGAGGTATTTTAATATTCAGTTGTACTAATTACGTATTATTAATTCCATTCCACAATGTATCTCTGCTTGTTTTATAATCAACGTTAAAAGTGAGGGTGATTACAACATACCAATATAAAATTCTAACATCACGGTATGCTTTTGATGAATATTTGCAAAATATATTTCCCTCGCTAGAATAAATACGTGTTAAAGAGTAGTCGGACACCTAAAGCAACTTCCAGCTGAAAACAAGACTTTAATACATGCAGATTCAGACTCTTGAAAGGGTTAAATGTTTAAAAACTGACTATTATAATATTACACCTAAATGTCATATTTATGAGATTTAGTATAGAGATATTTTTTCAACACTGTATAATTTGAGATATATGATTCTGAAGTTAAAAGTAGGTTTAATTGTTTATAATTCTTTGAACATGAAGTGATGAAAAAAATACATTTGAAGTAGGCCTACATGTAAATGATCATTATTTCGCTTATAAAAATCTCAATTAGCCATAACTCTATAGATCAAAGCAAATATATCTTATCTTATTAAATGAGCATTTCTTGTATATTTGTTTATAAATTTATATATTTATTTTGGGGATCTAGCTGACGGCTCTAACAACTTTGATGAAAATTTGCATATAGGGCTTTTTTGACATCAGGAATCGAATGCGCTAGGTCTTATGTCTGCAAAAATGTGCATAAAATTTTAACTCTGAACTTCTTTTATATACCACCTGTAAGGTTTTTATTATTATATGGAGGTGTGTGGTTTATAATTTCTAAACCATGTATGGTTTGTCTTATTTGGGGCTCCACCAGACTCGACTTACGAATCAATTTTGCTTGGCTTGAGAGGTCTGACTTACTACTAATTGGTTGAAATAACTTCAGAGACGTTTGATGGTTTGAATTAAATGTATAATTAATAATAAAATATTGTACACGACATATGATTAATTTGATATCTACACCTTTTCTAACTTAATAACAAAATGAAAATACTTTTGATACTTAATGAAAATTGTTCATAAGAAATGTGCAAATAATTCAATATACAATTTCTTAATGTTTAATTTATAAATTTGTCTCTTTCTCTAAATTTTACTTATTGATAAGTTACTGAATTTACTAAACTAACTTTACGATAATATTTTGATAATGATTATTATATTTAATGTATAATGTTGTTAAGGGAAACTGTACTAATTACTATGCAGTTTCCTTAATATTTAATGTATAAAACTTATTCCTTATTAAAATAGGCTAAACAAAATATAGTATACAATTATTGAAATTAAAAGTTTGTTAATTAAGTTAACATAATTATTTGTTTTTAAACCTTATCCTAAACAACAGTTTCTGACCTTTTAAATTCAATCAGAATCTCCTTTCAATTGCTTATTACGTATTAGTACCAGGAGACCGAGCTAAAGCTCGATTATAAGCAGGGCTATGATTTCAATAATAAATATTGGATTATTGAGTTTTGAGGTTAGGCCTATAACATTAAATAACTAAATCAAGGGTATATTCAACATTAGGCTTACCTGTAATAAAAATACAGTTTAAAGGATTAACCATAATCTCAACGCTATGCCTCAGAAATAAATCAGGCCTAAATTAAAGTTTAATATTTCAATATCGATTTAGGCCTAGGGCCTAGATCGCTCACGTCAATAACTATTATTGCAAATTTCCGTGAACATCGTTTAGGTTAGGCCTATAACATTAAACAACTAAATAAAGGGTATGTTTATTTAGCAGAAGTATTCGTTGCCATGGTAACTATAAATAGATACAACATTAGGCTTACCTCTAATAAAATATACAGTTTAAAAGAAAGCAGATGATTATTGTAATGGCATTGAAAACATTTGCATCAGCTGTGCTTTGTATTGTTTAAAATGGACAAATTTCACTTTTTAATTTAATAAAAAGACGTAGAAAATGAATTTTCCCAGACTGGTGAACATTTCCAATCGATTTCTCGTGGCCAAAAGCCCCATTTAAAATCAAAAAATGAAAAATCCTTAGACGGAGATTCCAGATCCATTTAGCAGACAAACAATTATCTCTCGCTTTAGAAGATAAGATTAAAATCCTTGGCAGCTAATCTATATATATAAAATTCAATGTATGTACGTTTGTCTGTTTGTCCTTTATGCGTTACCAAACCGTCCATCCGATTGCTTTGAAATTTTGCATAGTAACACAGGTTAACCCTGGGAAGGTTTTAGGCCATTTACCGAAGTCCTAGGACATAAGGCTACGCCCCAGTGGCCCTCAAAGTTTCAATGTTAATCTTATGGAAGGTCAATCTTAAGGAAGAAGAAGAAATATTTTTTTTGATTTTATCAGTGGCACAAAAAACAGCTGTTCGTATGAAAAACTTAAAACAGCTGATTTTGATCAACAGCTGATTTTGATCAACTGATTTGGATCAAAAAATGAATATAATTTTAGGTTAGGTAAATCAAGCAATAAGCAGAATCCCATTATAATTTACATCGGCCCTCAGGGATACGAATTACAGGCTTTCAAAGTTTCAAATTAAGCAATAGCAAAGCATTGCCGGGTCAGCTAGTTCTATATAAAGAAGACCCGTCCAAATTGCTTAGTTATTGTTGCTCTTAAATTATGAATTTATTTTATTACATATATATATTTTCCCATTTGATATTTGTATCTGATTTTACTTTAATTATCTGGATATGATTTTGATTTGATTTAATTTGCTTAACCTCAAGATCTGTCTTAACATAAATTGAAATTTTTAAATTACTTACATATTTGGCGATTTTCCCTTTTACTCACTTTTAAATATATTTTATTGATTATTTTATTTAACACTTTATTGATATTCATTTATCTATATTCGCACATTCACTGAACACCATTTATCCACTGGTTCCTGCGATGCCTTTTGAAATTGGTGATTGATTTTAAACTGATTGATGATTTTCACTTGGTGAGTTCGACTTGATGATTGACTCTTATTTGATGATTGATTTTTAAATGATTTTTGTATTTTAAGGTAAAATGTACTTAGTCGTTTTATAGCGGGTTTTAGGTTGAAATATACATTGTGGTGTGAAGCGGGCTTTTAGGTTGAATTATACATTGTGGTGTGAAGCGGGCTTTTAGGTCTTGCCCGTTCAAAAGATTTTAGAAGAAGACCTCGCTTTTCTCGCTCCTGCCCTACTCCTCCTACCGCGTCCTTTTGAAAACCCGTTTGTCATTGGCTAAAGATTTTTCACTTATCTCCCTATTGGTCTTTCATTTTTCTAAAAATTTGTCTATCTGTAAATTCTTGTAAAAGCATTCTCATGATATTCTGCATTGTTCGCTAAAGCTGTGTGAAATGTAATATGAACCGTTTCGCTAGTTTCAGAGCAAGTTGTTCTAATGCTGCTGACTTGATTGAAATGTCTGGGAACGTAACCTAATAGTTTACACGTGTGTTACTAGTATCAGCTGTAATCTTTTAACTGTGTCCAGAGCAAAGATTTCTTCTTAACAATCTTGCTTTGAGTATTATAATCTTTCTATAATTTGTTTATTTTATTATTTTAATTAATTAAGTCTTTGTGAATATTGGTGCCTACCCATATATCTGTGACACACCTTTGAAGTCACTAAGTATAGGCGAATATCTTATATCTTATCTTACTAAACGAGCAATTCTTGTATATTTGTTTATAAATTTATATAGTATATAAACTGCAGTAGAAAGGTAAGACATTACCAAAATAAGGATTAGTAGACGTTTAGTTATACTGAAATTTAGTTACACTGAAAATAATTTTATATATTTATTTCGGTGATCTCGCTAACGGCTCTAACGATTTTGATGAAAATTTGCTTATAGCGGTGCTGTTATTAACCGTTCTGAAAACCTTTTCACCAGTTTCTGCATTCTTTGCATTTTTATAAAGGTAATATAAATTATCTAATGATTATAATTAATTATTATTTTTTATTTCTAAAATACATAAACAATATCAAATATGGCCTATTCATTGGATAGGTTAAATAACCTACATGTACCTACAGAGTTTTTTGCGTCAGGATTCGAATGCGCTAGGTTTTATATCTGCAAAACAATCTAATAAAATGTTATAAGTAATTACACTCATTTTTTTTAAATTTAAATAAACAGTTCATATATACGTAAGATCGAAAAATATTCGTATTTATTCAGCATGCGATTCGTATTTACATAAATTTTCCTAAAAACAACAATTAAAAAAAAGATACTGAACGATGCTCGGTCGCCCAAGTACTTAAAATATAAGCAATTATTATATAAATTTATTTTTGTATATGTTTCATGGACGTATAGAACCTAGTTGCACTTACAACACAAATCAGCTATATGTACACCTTGGAAATAGAGCACGAATAATGCCAGGTGATATGCTGGAGTTCTCTGCCACCAATGGTGTGTATAGTGCATTGTCAAACAACGTAGCAACTCAAGTTATTGGTAGCATTCGATTAGCTCAAATACAGGTAAGATTAAACTAAGATACCTAACTAAACTATTCTGTATTTATTCTAAACTGTAGAAACAAAAAATACCACTAAGAATGGTTTTAAAAATGAAGCCCTCTACAAACACAATGATACTGATGAGATGCAAACAGTTTGTGATACTGTATATTTCATTCACAGTTTTACACTCTTTTTATGTTTATTATGTATAGGGTAGGTGGGGGTAAGAGTACGCACGGTCATTTTCTCCCGCCTTGGCACATTCGTTTCTCGGCCCTCAGTTGAGTAATAGAACTTGAACCTGGTTGGATGTATTTCACGAGAGAAAATGCCGAAAGTAACTTTTTCATGGTTTTGATGTAATATTTTCGTAAGTTTAGTAGAGTGTTGCTCAAATCCTATCAGAGTTAAAGTTTTTTCCGAATTTGCAATCAAAAGTGATGCCTTTAAGCTTCTCATTCCACCCCCTTGATTTTCCGTTAATTGTTATTTGTGAACCACACGAACCTCAAATTACCAATATGGCGGAATGGGTTAAGAGTTCGCACTGAAAATGGGGCAAGAGTGAGCAGTGCATACAAGTTCGAGATGTGTGCGTACTCTTACCCCACAATTTGGGATTACACCTAAAGATGCAAAAATAAATAATATTACACTAACACAGTTGCCAGTTCTCCATATTTAGAATGAAGACTCCGTATTTTGAACGTAATCTCTGGTGTTCCATACTTCCAATCATATTCTCCGTATATTAACCCTATTCAGCATTAAACAATAAATATCAGTAGGGAAAATGTGAAACATTCTTAGTTTGATGCATGTAGCCTAGAAATTTTCCCCAGGAAAATGCTTGTCTAGGCAATTGTTTTGTTTGTTAAGTAAACTTTTCTTGTTTTATTTTTATTGATATGTAGGCTTAGTTATTTGTGCACAAGAAGGTAAATAGGCTCAAGGTCAACCACTATGGATTTGTTTGATATTGTGTCTATTTGTAGAATCAGGTTGTCTACTGTAACAAATATTATAGATCGGTAACAAAAGTAATTAAATGTATAATAATTCAATTTGTTTTAGATCGGGTAACTAATTTTGGACATTATCGGGATTTACGTTTTTCGTGGGAGTCCCGACAAAATGTCTTTGTTTTACTTGTTAATAATTCCTGCAAATAGCGGTATTTAATTTCCACTTTTCCTAATTTTACAACTGTCATCTAAATTACATTTTCGCATAGCCTTGTATTTTAAATTAAGTTTTAATGCCGGTATTTCATAAAAACAAGAACAAATTATTGTCTCGGGAATAGGTTTTTTCATGGACATACGCTGTTGTATATTAAATTGTGTTTTAATACTGGCGTTTTATAAAATTAGCGCAAATCATATTTGGACGTCCTTATTCTTTTGCGGACATTCACCATTGTATTTTAAATAATATTTCAACACTGTTAGTTCATAAAATTGGCACAAATAGTATTCGGGCTCCGATTTCTTTCAGTTAACAAAATTAGGGGAAAATATCTCTTTGTACACTAACGTGACTTACTTCTTTACAGGAATCGTAACAGAATTTATTTTTTTATTCATCCTATTTTCCTTTAAGGGTCTGCTCCAGTAAACGAGAAATCCACTGGAACGCAAACGCCTCTCACTATATCCCTATCTAAACAGTGCAATTTCTTGCGCTGACATTACCTCATTTCAAACCATTTTATAAGTATCTTTTGTAATTGAGTGTTGAAAAAAAAACTGAATATTCTTTATAAAATGCTGCATCCGGCTTGCAAATTATTTTTCGTTATTAATTTTTTATTGTGTTAGGAAAAAAATTCAAACTTTGTACTTACAAAATGTCAAAATCAAAAGCATTTCAAAAAAATGTAAATTGCAAGACGGATGCGTATTGTAACTGTGCTTAAAATGAGACCTTGCAAACAATTTTATGATAAAAAGTAAACGAAATAAATGGTTTGAAATTTAACATTGCTCTTATGGGATAAAAATCCAAGATGGCTGCCATTACAGCAGACCCTTAATGGGGCAAGAATAAGCATTGCATACTCTTACCCCAGTTCTGCATACTATTACGCAAAAAAAGGGTTTGGAAAAATCGCCATATCTCGACTAATAATGAAAGACAATTCTTGAAATTTGGATTGGATGTGCCCAAGATGTTTAACTAAAAGCTAAAACCTCTACCATTCCAATATTGATGCATGGTTCTCTGATATATCCAAAAAGCACAAAACTGGGTACTCTGCTTACCCCAACCTACCCTAATAGTTTTATTAAATTTTTACACAGCCTACATTTTCATTACACACAATTACAAATTCTGAATGTTGTTATGAAGTAATCAGTAACCCTAAATTTTGCAGTAGGTATGTAACCGTACTATGTAACCGTTTTGTGTAAGTGAGATATTTACATCAAGCTAGAACTAAGAGTTAACATTCTAACTATAGTCCAGACCCCAGGGGTTTTGAGGTGGAAAGTGTTATAGAAGTTTTTTTTTTATTACTTGATTCTTATGCTTTATAGGGTGCTGAACTCGAATCTGATGTTTACCACCAAAATTCCTTGAGGTTATCTGAGAAAATTACAAAAAAACTCTACAAAATGATCGTACTTTTTCCTCTTATAACTCAAAACCTGATACTACTGAACCAAATTTTAAGTTTGAGGAGTCATTCGACGCAAAATGTAATATTCTTTCAGAAATAATAGAACCATATTTTCAATATGATGCGTAGTTTTTTAGTTATAAAGGGAAAACTGGAAAAAATGCGATAATTCCGTTGTTTTTCGTAATTTTCTCAGATAACCTCAAGGAAATTTTGGTAGCAAACATCAGATTCATGTTCAGAACCCTCGCAAACATAAGAATCAAGTGAGAAAGAAACTTTTCACCTCAAGGCCTTTTTTGACTCTAGGGCTAGTACTAGAATTTTCTTTGTTCAGTCGAAGTTTTGGCAAATGTGCTCAAAGCATTTAATGAATTAAAATCAAAGTAATGTTATATTTTGAAATAACTTGATAAACCGGTTGTAACTATAACAAAATAGCTTACTTTTTTATGTCCGATGGGCATTGAACTTTTGCTTTAAAAATTACCGTATAATAATTTGATTGCTTATGCCCCAATTTTCACTTTGTAAGAAAAAATATATATACATATGCTACATATGTAGGCCTACTCATTTTTTTATTACACTTTTTCTACAACCAAATTTGTAATTAAATAATATAATGGTTGTTTAGTGGTCTTAACACTCTTTGCAGTGTACTGTCTGCCTGTCTGGTCGAAAGTATAATTCTCAATACCACCTTCTAACAATTTTTGTCTCTCATCCAACGTCTTCTTATTTTATTTGCAAATGGAATTTTATTTGTACTTTTATGTAGATGAATATTGGATGATGTAAATATATTTCTAATATTTAGGGAAATTTATTATCATATTAAATTATAAAAGTACAATTGTTAATTTAGGGAAGGACATAATGTATGAATGATATAACCCTACAAATGTCCTTTATTTACAATTTTGTATCATTACAATAGCAATACTGATTTAAATTAAAATCATGAAAATTAAATTAATTAAATTAAAATATTTCAATGCTTAGAACTTGTTCAAAATGTCATTATCTGTTAACTTTATACTATTAAATGCGCAGAATATATTGATAAATATTATATTACAGAGGTCAAGACCAGCTTATCAGCTAGTAGGACCTAATTTCATCTGCCCTTATCAAGAGCCATATTACTACCGCCCATCAAAAGAGAATAAGTTGACTATAATCAGAAATAGTTCAACGCCTTTAGTATCCTCTACAATATTTATATTAACACAAGGCCTGCAAGATCTAAAATACAATTGGTCAGTTAAATTTGATACTATCAGCAAGAACCAATCATTAGCGCCTAGTCAACATCAGAGAAGAAATGTATTGATTTGGTTTAGTGCAAGGGAAATGGTGAAACATTTTAATACTGCTTCAATTACTGGTGACATTAAAGTAAATGCTAACATGGTAAGTTTTCAAAATGTGTAAATTAGGTAATTGATAGTTGGGCTACTATAGAGTTCTAAGAATTAAACTGTGATTTAAAATGTAAGAAATAAATTGTTAATAACAGGGAGACTAAATTAAATTTGAAGAAGAGAATTATATTTTATTGCACTCATTTCATAAATAGTGTAACACAGTAAAGATTGTTTAAAACATAAGATAAATCCTGAGAAGTTGTTTATTAAGGAACTCAAAGTGCTAAGGAGACATTACTGTGTATGAAGTGTGTTAAAAAATAATCAAACTTCCCCAAAATCCTAACGACACGCGGTTGGCAGCACTGCAAATATCATAACCTACCAAGTAACCAGTTTGTTTTAAATTGTCAAAAAAAAAAACATCGATCCTCTTTCAATGTTTCAATTTAATTGGATTGTTCATTTTTTAATTTTGCCTCAAGGTCAAACAGTAGCAACCATCAGTACTACGCTGATGTTTTAAAAAGTTTTGTGAAAAAAATCCCAAAAAGGTCCACAGATGCGGCAAGACAACCCATGGTTCTTTTAACCATGACAATAAGTGAGTTTTTTACCATATATCAGATGGCTGCCTCCGCACCCCCACCCCATCCAGCTTCCCTAGTCCCCAAACTTTCCTCTCTGTAACAGTTTTTGTTCCTAAAATTAAAATCAATGCTAAAAGAAAGCTGTTATGAGACATTATACTTTGTCCAAACAGCCAAGCGCTCTAGACCATAAAATCGACCCTCGCAGACACACTCACACGGCCTACCTGCTTAATGGTTCTCCTATGAATCACCAACTAGCCCTTGTGCTACAAAATCATATTTTTCTAACCGTTAACTTTACTTAATTTTTACTCTAATTACAGAAATCTAAATATTATTCCTCTCAAAATGAGTCCAAACATGGTACAATTGTTTTACGGTCAGTAGGTTACAAACTCATAAATTTGACTTCTTAAAAATGGTTATTGACATTTTATTTGAATTAACACGACACAATAACATATATAATTACAGTAATTCTAGTAGTGATTTCAAACGTTTGCAACTACTAAAAAAACAAAGAAACTAAATCAGAATCAATATAACAATGAACGTGTACCGGTACTAAGAGTAAAATAAAAATAATAATTACAAATTAATTTTGCAATGTTACTGTACAATAACTAATAAATCAATAGAATAATATTATAAAACTAACACAAGCATATTCACATAACCGTCCTATGTTAAGAAGGTCTCTTAAGTGTTTTCTAAAATTGCTAAACATTTTGCGCTTCCTGTCCTAATAACTGTTAAAGTTTTACATCAAACAATTTTTTAGTGGCATTTTTTAATTCTTTGGAACTTTTGCTACAAAAAATATATTTAAAACTTTTGGATTGGAATATAATTATTATATGGCGAATTTAAAAAAAGACATGCTTCCAGCACGAAAAAACCTCCATTATAATGACCAGTTATAGGGTTAAAAGGACATTTTACCAATTAATGTCATACATAGTTTAAATATATACACAAATTTTATCAGTCCAGTTTTCCCTATTTTAGTCGATATTAACTTAATAACCATCATGCACGTTATAGTGGTGGGCGCGAACTGATAAGAGCCTAGGGCTGCTGAGCTCGTAATCTGCAAGTGTGAAACTTCTTTGGCTTATTATTTATTAAAACCCTTTGACCGCCAAGGGCCGATCTAATCGGCTTTTACTAACGGTCTGAATGCCGCCTCAGCCGATTACATCGGCTCTCAAAAGTCGTTTGAATACCGCCATAGGCTGACGTGATCCGCTCCGGCAGTTTGTCTGAACAGCGCCACGGCCGTTATAATCGGCTTTTAGTATTTTGTTTATTTATTCACTTTTATTACTTAAACCTGTATGTTTTCTAAACTTATAAATAGGATAAGATTTGGCCTTTCATATTGTAACAACATATTTTTAGTTTACGTCTATTTTAAAAGTTTGTATAGCTGTGCAAAATAAATACATATATGAATACGGTATAAATAAATATGGTACATTTTTTATTATGTAAGGAAAAAAATTTAATCTTGGTACTAAATGTCAATTACATAACAAATGAACGGGGGAAAATCTACCGGATGTGTACTGTGATTGTGGATCCATATTTATTTATAAAATATTTATGTACCTTATAAAATACCGAAAATAGGCTGTATACTTTCCCGCTAGTTTTACTGAGTCGTTCTATGATTGTTGAATGTTTTTGTCATATTATTTCTGTTATTACACTAAAATGAGACACATTTTGTGTAAGTGTTTAGTGAGTTCAGAGCTGTGAATCTTGTTTCTTACAACAATAGCAATGAGTGATCCTCTAAGAAGGGCTCTACTCCAAAAAAAAAACCGGGGCTTTGCGTAAAAAAAACGCAAATACATACTTTAAATGTTAATATTTTTTGTTTAAATTTTCAGGAGTTTTTCTCAATAAAATAGGGAATAACACAATATATAAGGTTAGAGGAACAATTATTTTTTTACATAGTTATTAGGCTCTAAACTTAAAAATTGTATACACATATTTGTTTTCCTTTACTTTTTCAGTTATAGTACACATGTAAAAGTGGAATTAATACAAGTTTTTGTAAATTTAGTTGTAGTACTTTTAATTCCAAACAAAACGAGACCAAAAGCATTATTCTAGCTTTGATATTAGCTAAGCTACAATGGTTTATGTAAACTTCGTCAAAATACCGAAAATAGGCTTGGCGGTATTAGACAATCCCACACGACAGTGGATTGGCGCTCAATGCAATGTCTCGCTTAGTCGACCTTGGCGGTATTCGGGACGTCCTAGTAGAAACGGCATGGCGGTCAAAGGGTTAAATGCCATAATACAATTTTATTTTAAATTAATCTAATATATAGGTAACACATTTATTATGATCATTATTATTTTTAACTGAATAATAAAAAATTATTAGGATGAAAAAGGTAAAAGTATAAACAAAATTTTCATTTTCAATAAATAATAAATCAAAAATATTTGATTTCCAAAACTATCATATAGGCCCTATGCCTACATATACAAAAAATGTCATTACTATTATTCGACCCTTACCTACCAAAAATATATAAAACTATAACCCACACTGTATTTAAAAAATGTTTACTCCAAAATCGTTGTCCCAAAGTGATACGACCCTTTTTCCATATCAAAATCGGTCCCATACCCAAATACGTTCTGTAGTGTCTATACTTAGTTGTACATTAGCTCATTTTGGTACACTACAAAACACAGACAGATACTCATACATACACACCTACATGACCACCTTGAGTGTAACGCGAACGCATAACCAAATTTTCCCAACCCTGCCTAAAGAAGTTTCACTTCAAAAACTCACTTATGCACTTTAGGTACAAGTTTTATTCTCTACCACATTAAAATAATCTTCAAACAACATCAAAAATTTGGTGAAGATACTTTTCAAAAGAACTTCTAAAATTAAAGATGAAAGAGCAATAATATACATTTAGCAGGAATTTGCATCTTCTGTATTATTGATTCTTCTGTGGTAAATAATAATTCTAAATGATCGGCTGTTTTAAATAAATTCGGAGTTCAAAAAATGTATTTCAAAACACTTCACCATAGTAAAAATATAATGTTTGAGCTTTTTGATGAGAGAATATTAGACAAAGTATTACATGCTTGTATTATTATGTAATGTGATATCCTTTATTAATTCTATTGTCATTCGATTTGAAACAGGTAGTCCCGAATATAAAATACAAATTACAAGTAGTTGGTCAAAACTATCTAGGCATGGAAGGCTTACAGGTGAATAAAACTGTACAGTTAGCTAGCCTCCAACATAGTCCAATGGAGATAACAGTATATGCACCCATAGGCGTTGCTTCAATGGAAGAGATTATGATTGAGGCTAAACTTACAATTGTATGTTCTAATAAATCTGTAATAATTCGCAACACCAAGGTAATTTGTTTTAAATTTTAAAATTACTCTTATTTTAATTAATATGTTTTAGAAACAATTTTATTAACTCAAATTTCAGAAATATCTGATTGCTATGAAGTAGTTTAATAACATACTTACAACAGTCAAATAATTCTGATTTAGAGTTTGTTTAATTTTTTCTATAGAAATGATTCTATTAGGACAATGAACGTTATTAAAATAAAAATACTTTTTAAAGATTGGCACAGAGGCAAAAATGCTTTGTAAATTTCAAGTTATAATAATAATGTAAAAAAAAAACATCATTGTCTTTTAAAATATCTAGGAAGTATAAGTTTTATACATTTTTGTAAAACTCTGTATTTGTTACAAAACTTTGGAATCACCATGTAAGTAGCTGCTTAACAATGGTGGTTCATCTATTTTTCTAACAAAATTAAAACTGGATATATGAAGCAGTTTGCATAAATTTTCTGTCACCCTGTATATTATAATAATTTTGTAGTGCATGTTATAAAACTTAAACAATAGGCCTACATAAAAACTAATTTTAATAATTCGACCACGCAGCTGGACCGCTGACTTGAGTTCAGCAAATTTCCAAAATTAAGTTTATAGGCCTATGTTTTAGAGTTTCAACCAACAATTTGGGAAACAGGTCTACTCACGAAGGCGTTGAACAGCTGTCTGTGTGTACGTAATATATTAGTAGAATTTGTTTGCGCCTAGTGGCCTCGCGAGTTTGCACCACTTGGCTTCAAATCGGGTACTTGTATGGTAATTTACGTTTTGGTCGATTTTGGGGGAAAAAAGCGAGCTATAAGGTCGCGTAAAAAAACAAAATGTGCAGGATAACATCCTACATTTATAGTTTTAGAAAAAACTTTAAAAAAATTTCATTCTCGTAGTAAAAATCTCAAAAAATAGTCACTTCCGGTCAAAAAACGTACTTCCGGTTGTTGGATTTTTTTGGCTAACGAACTCGTCCGAGCGACGTAGACAACCAACATGTGTACCAAATTTGAACCAAATCGGACTTAAAATGCGGCCGCTAGAGTGCGGACACATATATATATATATGAATTTTAATGACACCACAAAACCTGTTCTGGGGACTATGATCGGTGCTCATTTGCTACTCCCGACCTTGGGTCTCACCATAAGGGCCACTGCAATAGCTCATTTTTCCTATGGAAATTCGCTACGGTAATAAGTGCTGTTATTTTTGGAGAATTGTCAACTGTTTGTTTTTATCATAAGATATTTGTATATTAAACACTTCCATATTTATATCCTAATAAATATGCACAATTTTAATACAACTAAATAAATTATAATGGCTTACTTTTTTAGATACTACATTAAATGTAAACTTTCCTATCAAATAGAAAAAAAATCTTTTTTAAACTTCTATGTACAAATTTATTCTTTTTAAAAATATGGTGAGAGTTGTATTTAAAACGAATTGTATTATAAGTTTAGACTTTTACTATACATTTTGCTTGTTTCTAGTTTATCTGGGAAGTAAAGAACGAAAATACTCCAATAAATGTAACCTTGAATAATGGACCAAGATTAGTGTTACCTCCTGCAAGTCTGATCTCTGGCAGATTGTATGATATAACTTGTAAGCTGGTATCAATAAACAACTCTTCTGTATTGGCAGTTGTAAGTATACAGAATTATGTTTACTGTATTACTAAGCTTCTGTAATGTTGTCAACATTTTGACAATGTACAATTATGCTGGATTAGAGTAATATAACTTAACTCATTACTACTACTATAAGTATATTATAATGAGTCATAGTGGTGTTGAATATAGTTGCAGTCTCAGTCTACGTTTCTTATTATAGGTACTTATAATCTTTACATTTATAGTAAAAATATTGTAGTTTTTATTATTCTGATGATAAGCTTATTGTTAAAAATTTTGAATAATACAACTATTATATCTACTTATATAAAGCTAGACGGTAACACTGATTCATTGACATTAATTATTAGGCACTTCCCTTAATCGGACCCCCCTCAACCTTATACTTGAATTAAAGCTCTCGACGAGAAACTTTTGAGCAAATTGCCAGAAGTTAAAATTTTTTAATTTTGCAAGCACCTTTTGTGCGGGAAAGATTTTTTAGATTTTAAAAATGTTTTCTTTTTTTCACTTTGAGCGCGTTTTATAAGAAAACGGTAAGAGATAGCAAAAAATGTTAAATACAAAAGTTGTAGAAAATTTAATTTCTGACTAACGATTTTTCGTCAGATTTAGGATCCAATCATCTGTTTAGCCACTATTCATCCGAGAAGGGAAGCTACGCCCAACGTTCTTAAAGCTAGACGATTTCACCGATTCACTGACATTAATTATTAGACACTTCCCGTAATCGTACCCCCCTCGACCTCATACTTGAATTAAAGCTCTTGACGAGAAACTTTTGGGAAAATAGCCAAAATTTAACATTTTTTATTTTTGGAAGCACCTTTTGGGCAGGAAAGATTTTTTAGATTTTTTCAATTTTTTCATTTTCCCACTTTGAGCGCATTTTGTAAGAGAACGGTAATAGATAGCAAAAAATGTTAAATACAAAAGTTGTAGAAAATTTAATTTCAAAGAAGAGATTTCCATCAGATTCAAGATCCAATCATCCATTTAGCCACTATTCATCCGAGAAGGGAGGCTCCACCCAAAGTCCTTAAAGCTAGACGATTTCACCAATTCACTGACATTAATTATTAGGCACTTCCCGTAATCGTACCCCCCTCGACCTCATACTTGAATTAAAGCTCTAGACGAGAAACATTTGGGAAAATTGCCAGAACTTAACATTTTTAAATTTTGGAAGCACCTTTTGGGCGGGAAAGATTTTTTAGATTTTTTCAATTTCTTCATTTTCCCACTTTGAGCGCATTTAGTAAGAAAACGGTAAGAGATAGCAAAAAATGTTAAACACAAAAGTTGTAGAAAATTGAATTTCAAAGAAGAGATTTTCCGTCAGATTCAAGATCCAATCATCCCTTTAGCCGCTATTAACCCAAGAAGAAGCTCCGGCAAACAATCCTTCAAATTTCCCATGTTAATCTTATGGAGATAATGTTTAATGAGCTTCAGTCAGCTGCCAAATAAAACAGCTGATTTGTGCTCGGTCACCTATGTACAAACGAGCCAAAGATTAACGAGATTCTTTAGCAAATGTTCCAACTGCGAGCGAAGCGAAGCAGCCATCTGAGGCTGAAGGCCGAGGCGGGGTAGGGACGCGAAGCGTCCAGGGGCGAAGCCCCTAGTTTTATTATAAATATGAATTTAATTAGTCCATAACTAATTATGTAACTATATCTTTAAAACATCCTTTCAGCTTGGTCTACAGGCACAGATAGGTTTTGAAAGTTCTCCTCATTTACTACCATAAACTAAACACTAAACAAAATGTACTTGCCCCTTGTGCTAAGGGTAGCAATTATCAAAAAGGTTTCTCATACAAAATGTAGGTAATATTTTGAAAGTGTACAACAATTTTGAACTGGCTCAATATTGTGCCACCTAAAGAAGTACTGAAATTTTGTTTTTCTGTGACCTCATTTTGGTCATTTTGGCAGTAAGGATTGGTTGTAAAAAAATTGCTTCATACAAAAGTTTTAGATTATATTATTTGGATGGTTACAACAACTGTGCCTATGGCAGATATGATTTTTTACTGGTTCCCACCCCTTGCACTAATGGAAGTGACAGTCATGCAAATAAATAATAAAATCGCTACTATGTCAAACCCCACATTGTATTACATAATTGTTTTCTTAATTTGTATAAATTTATTCCTTACAATCATACAGACGAAGTTAGCTATAACTGTATATATTATAAATATAGTAACATACATAATAATTATTTTACATCAGCATTTTACATACCTACATTTAAAATTATAGTCAACACAACATGTTTATTAGTATAGTGTTGTGTATTACACAAGCTATCATACTAAACAAAATCTACTTGTACCCAATTGTAACTTAAATTATTTCTGCTTCTACTCGTTCGTCACTGCTGAGTATTTGAGTTATTTAAAATGTTTTACAAATTTCTGAAACTTTTATTTCTTCATAACACTGAAAATCTTTTACCACTTTATGTGTACATCTAGATTTGTGTGTTATTCTTTCTTTCCTTTTACAATTTATTGTTATATTACTTCTCTAGTTACTGTTTGTATAATTATATTTTTTTATTCACGTATCCGTACAGTTTTAACATTATAAGTTTTATAGTGTTATGAAAGTAAAACAAAATTTGTCTTTTATTGGTACTAATCAACCCACAAACAAAGAACCTTTTTAGTAAATATTTTTCATGTAAATTCATTGCCTTACCAAAATAAATAAACTATTGTTGGTATTTTCAGGGAGAAACTAGTGTAATTCCTCAAAGTCCAAGATTTGAAGTGTACATTTATCCATCTGAATTAGTATCAGGTACAGGACATACAATTGAACTGTATTCTGTTTTATCTACACATCAACTGGATATGAACGAGTTACAGGTACAATTTTAATGGTGTTGTATATACATTTAGTTACACAAATACTAAAGTTGTATCAAATATATTCCATTTTATTTGATTTCAATGTTCTGTCTACTCTTTTCTAAGGCAATCATAAAGGAATTCTGACATAATGTCCAAACATGCTGTATATATTTTTTAAATCGTTTAATAACAGTTACACTTTAATAGAAGAAGTAAGGGAAGGGACTGAATTATTAATGTATAAAGTCTGTTTGCCTCTACTTTCATTAAATTAAATGTATTAAAATGTTTAAAGTTATTCTGTAATCACATTGGTTGGTAAGAACATGTGCTTTTAACACCAATATACATTTCACAATGAAAAAGGATATCAATAATAGGATTAACTATCTGGACCTAACCATTATAAAAACACAAATGAACTCGAATTTAAAATATATAGGAAACCAACCACTTTTGATGTGGTAATTCATGCTAATTCATACCATCCATGGTCCTAAAAAATGGGTGCGTTTAATTCATTTTTACACCGCTTAATAACAATACCCTTGAGTGAACTCCATTATCAGGAAGAGCTGTAAACAATAAAATGCATAGCAAGCAGGAATGGATACAGTACAAAAATAGTTGATAAATTACTTCACAAACACCTGAGTAAAAGTAGAGACAGTAAAACAAAACCAATGAAATTCATTTCCGCGGAATATACCAGCTTATTGCCTAATTATTTGAAAAATGTATTCAAGAAACATAATGTGACAGTGACATTTAGAACGAGCAATAATATAAAAAAAACAACTGCGACCAAAATCAACAAAATGCATTGAAAATCGCTCCGGTATCTATAAGCTCAAGTGCAGTGATTGTAATAAATTTTATATTGGACAAACCAGCAGAAAATTCAAGGATAGATTTAAAGAACATCACCTAAAAAAGACATTGTACATAACAATTCAAAATATGCTATACACTTAATTGACAATTTGACAGTGAATTTAATCCCTTTGCATATTTATGTAAAAAAGGTCGACTAATGAATGCATTGCAAGAATTTGAAATTTACCAAGCTAATTTGCACCAGAGTAGCTTAGTCAAAGAGAAACAAAGTTTCTTAGCCATAACTCCTCGGAAACTTGAACCAAGTCAACATAACAACAGCTGCCTTGTAGTTTAGATTTTTTTTGTCTTTGTACAATAACTGAATCAAATTTCCTTTCTTCATAGTTCATGTGGACATGCCAAACTGATGATGGATATTTTTGTTTTGTTCCTGGTCCCAACCCAATACAACTTGAACATAGTGATGCTTATGCTTTTAGAAAACCATTTCTAAAGCTTGAACCTGGATCATTACCTGTGGGAAGGTTAGTTCACATTAACTCAAATTATGTATTCATTTTCAAATGTTTAAAACATATTATTTTTCATCTAAATAACTGAATTAGTTGATTAGTTTCCTATTTGTATATTCCGCCTAATTTATAATTTATGTATTAACAGAAACTACTCTAGTTCTGTATCTACAAATATTACTTAGACTTACTGTTGTATATGAACTAAATATTATTACCAAATATATAACTAAATACTTTAAATATATTAAAGAAATAACTTCTTACATTGAACACTGATGTAACTGTTTTTAATCCAAAAGTAACAATAATACAAACAGCTGATCTTTTAAATGAACTATCCAAAAACCTAGCATAACAGTAATCAATGCCTGGTAAATATATAACAATTCTCCCATGTTTAAATAACAAGTTAAAAATCAAGGTTTACAACACAGTTCATGATTTTTTCTTTTTTTTTTATAAATTCAATCTGACCACTGGACGTCTTAATCGAGTTGACCGTCGTAGTTGAGTAGAAGGTGAATTTCCATCATTTGAACTTTGTTCTGTTGAAGATGGTTCATGTCTGTCTGCTAACTCTTTTGTAGAATTTTTCATATTTTCTTCATTCTCCAAAGATAAAGGTATGGAAGATGTTGAATTTCTGTCTTGAATAACATTTCCTCTTCTATTTTGATTTTGTTCTGTGGATGGTATTTGCCGAAAGGTATTTCTAGTTCCTGAAATTTGAGGCATTGGCATTGGGATTGGTGATCGCCGAATCATCTCATCTTGTTGACATTCTACTTCACATCTTCTTATTTGATCTATGTGGCGTTTTACTGTATACCCTCTGTCGAGATCAACCAGATAATGTAATCTACCAAGTTGTTCCACTACAGTTCCGTACAGCCAAGCTGCTGAGGGAGAATAATTTCGAACTTGTACTCTTTCTCCCATGTTTAATTTTGAAGTACAGTGTGGTTGTATGGCTTGGTTCTTGTCAGAGATTCTAGGTTTCAGTAAGTCAAGTTTAGTTCTGAAATTACGTCCTAGAAACTGTTCAGAAGGAGTTTTACCATTGTTTAAAGGAGTTGCCCTATACTTGAACAAGATGGCATTCAAGGACTGATAGAGTGGTAACTTTTCTTTGTCCATAGCTTTTAACTTCTGCTTTATGGTCTGGACATAACATTCAGCTTGTCCATTCGTACTAGGGTGGCCTGGAGCAATAAAACGTTGTCGTATACCATTTCTGTTACAGAAGTCTTTGAAGTCTGAGGATGTAAAAACCGTGGCGTTATCGCTAACAAGAATTTCAGGTAGCCCATTTCTTAAAAACACTTCGTTTAGCATTTCGATTGTAGAAGCTGTTGTTGGGTAGGACATCTTCATCTTTACTTCAGGCCATTTTGATTTTGCATCCACTAAAATCAAAAAGTGACATCCCTTGAATGGTCCTGCATAGTCCAAATGAACTCGCTGCCAGTTATTCACAGGTTCGTCCCAAACATGTAAGGGTGCTTTTACTGGATTTGTTTTGATGTCACAGCAAGCTTTGCAACTGTTCACTGTACTTTCGATATCTCTGTCGATATTCTTCCAATAGCAGAACCTGCGAGCAAGGGCTTTCATCTTGACAATACCGACATGTGTTTCATGAAGTTGAGATAATACTTGGGGTTGTAGTTGTGAAGGAATAACAACCCTCTGACCTCTGAAGATTGCTCCTTTGTGAAGGTTAAACTCACTATTACGTTCCTTTCCAGACATCAAATTCCACTTCAACTGAGATAGTAGCTGATCTTCATCAGTTTTCTGAACAATAAGTTCATGGGTAATTGTCGAGGTTGAAATGATATTTATTGTTTGTTTGTTCATTTCTGTTTCATCGTCATCCTGCGAAGGTTTGATTGCCAATGGGTATCTCGAAAGATAATCTGCATTTCCATGATTTTCTGATCTTCTGTGCTCCACTACGTAATCAAAACCAGATAAAAATGTTGCATAACGAAGTAGACGTGAAGCTGTTGTCGCTGGTAGTGCTTTGCTCGGATTAAAGATTGTTTGGAGGGGCTTGTTGTCTACAATAAGTTTAAATTTTCTACCAAACAAATACTGGTAGAATTTATTGAACGACCAGAAAACTGCGGTGGCCTCCTTATCTAGCTGAGAGTAGCTTTTCTCCGCTGCTGATAGAGATCTAGAAATAAAAGCAATAGGATGTTCTTCGCCATGAATAGTGTGCGACAGTACTCCAGATAGGCCCACAGGACTTGCATCTGTTGCTAGCGTTAAGGGTAATTTCGGGTCGTAGGGAATAAGAACCCGTTCACTCGAGATTTCTTTCTTTATTCTTTTGAATGCAGATTCACACTGTGCTGTCCAGCTGAACTTAGAATTTCTTCTCAAGAGTTGATTCAAAGGTTGAAGAATAGTTGCCGCATCAGGTAAGAACTTCGAGTAGTATGTAGTGAGGCCAAGGAAACTGCGCAATCCTTCAACATTAGTTGGACGAGGAGCTTCTTCAATAGCTTTCATTTTGTCTGGAGATTTGAGTTATCCCTTGGAACTGATAACATGTCCAAGGTACTTAATTTCCTGTTTTAAAAACTGACATTTTTCAATGTTTATGTGTAAATTCAAACTTTTTAATCGTTGTAGACATTTGATTAGTCTTTCTCGGCACTCTTTCACTGTCGATCCTTGTATGATGATGTCATCGAAATAGGCAGCTGTACCTTCCAGATCACTGATTGCGTCATCCATGAACTTTTGGAATTCATTTGGAGCAGTTTTGACACCAAATGCAAGACGATTCATTTGATAGGTCCCTTTATGAGAAGAAAAAGTCTGAAGTATTTTACTGCTGTCATCAACTTGTAAGTGAAGATATGCCTTATGTATGTCAAGCGTGCAGAAATATCTTCCTCCTTTCATTTTATTGAATATTTCCTCGATCCTAGGAATTGGGTACCTTGCATCTATTAGTTGGGGATTTAGAGTCAACTTAAAATCGATGCATAGTCTAACATCTCCGTTTGGCTTCGGAACGACAACCAGGGGAGAGCCCCATTCTGAGTGTTGTACCTTTGTTATCACTCCCTGTTCTTCTAAACTATCAAGTTCTTTCTCCACTTTTTCTTTAAGCGCATATGGTACTGGTCGGGCTTTAGAGAACACTGGTAAAATAGACTCTTTAGTTTTTAATGTACATTGATAGTTTGGAATGATGCCTACTTTACTTTGGAAAACATCTTTGTATGTTCCACAAATTTCTTTCTTAATTTCTTCAACATTGTAAGTTTCCACAGAGCTAGAGTTCTCTACCTTGTTTATACTAATATTAAGGTGTCTTATCCATGTGCAGCCCAAGATCGGTGAAGATGGTGTCTCGACAACAAAAAGTTCCTCAACAGACTTAATATTATTGTATTCGACTGGCACTTTCACTAACCCTAATGGGACAAACCCTTCGCCAGTGTAAGTTCGGAAACGTATGTTAGTCTTTTGGAGGTTTAGATTTAAATTAAGATCCTCAAATTCATGTTTACCTATTAAGCTAACCGGACTTCTAGAATCTATTTCAAAGTTTTTTATTTTTGAACCAACTTTGATAGGGACCATAAACTTTGAACAGTCATTAGCGTTTGAAAAAGTGTTGTGATGTATACCAATTACTTTATTTATAAGATCGTCATTTACATAGTCCGTATGCATTTCTGAAGTTTCATAATATTCTGGCTCCTTACCCTCAACATGTCTAACGTTGGTTTTGTAAGGTTTACTGGGTTTTTGTTTTCCCATTAGTGTTTGCATACACACTTTAGCCACGTGACCAGAACGCCCACAAGAATTGCATTTAAGTGATAATCTATTACGTTTACATTCGTTAGCTAAGTGATTGTTGTATCCACATCTGAGACATAGCCCATCCAGGCCAAGAGTTTGTAAGTCAGTTGAAGACCGGGATCGTGTTTTATCCCTATACTTTGAGCTCAGAGAAATAGATTGATTTGGTTTAGATAGTTTATTAACTTCATTTGAGAAATTAGAAGCCGAAATTTCTTTGTTGCCTTGCTGAGAGGCTTCCAAAGCCAATGCAATTTCACATGCCCTGTCAAAAGTAAGAGACTTCTCTTGTAACAATTTTTCTCTTATGTACGAATCTCTTAACCCTCGAATGAATTGAGCACGCAAAAACTGATTTGCATTTGATTTGCCACAATTAATATTTTCACAAGTGAAGTTGCATATAATTGTGAGATTACGCAGGGCTGCTACGAAATCTGCTACAGATTCCCCAGAAGATTGAGTTTGACAAAAGAATTTGTGTTGTTCCGTAAATACATTAGGCGTGGGGCATAAGTGATTTTGTAATAACTCGATCATTTCAGGATAAGATTTGGTTGAAGGTAAAACAGGAGCTGTTAAACTAGAAAGTAGCTGGTAATATTTAGGACCTATGCAGTTAATCAAAATTCGAGCTTTTACTTCATTGATGTTGTCTGTTTTATGACTTAATTTTAACATGAAAAAGTTTTCCAGCCTTTCTTTATAGCATTTAAAAGATTCTTTGGAGTCATCAAAAGCTTCGAATGTCAGGTTTGGTAAAGACACTGCGTCTTCATTTGATTGCTCGTTCAGGTTAGATACTTAATTGTGCTGTTGTAACAGCTTCGAATTTGTTGACTAAACTAGCAATAGCATTTGTTAATGCAATTATGTTTTCATCTGCCATGATTTAGTTGGATTATCTAATTCACAAAATGTAAAACTTAAATAGTATAGTACTTGTAATGTATTGAATTTGTGAAAATTAACAAAGCAAGTAAAAGGTAAACAAAGCTTGATTGAAAGTTGTCCATATTATTTAACAATAAAAACTGTCATTGTATAAACAATTTACCTTCGTCGCCAAATTGTTGTATATGAACTAAATATTATTACCAAATATATAACTAAATACTTTAAATATATTAAAGAAATAACTTCTTACATTGAACACTGATGTAACTGTTTTTAATCCAAAAGTAACAATAATACAAACAGCTGATTTTTTAAATGAACTATCCAAAAACCTAGCATAACAGTAATCAATGTCTGGTAAATATATAACACTTACTCTGGAACTATCTTATAAATTTTAAAACATTAAACTTGTACTTATGTATATTATAAGAAGAAATATTAAATAACTAGTAAATCCCCGTGAAAAATCACAGGCGGATTAATTAGCTACACATCAGAAATACATCATTTATACAAAATAATATTTAAACAACACACTTTATCTAGGCCTACCTAGCTATGCAGACGGGGATTTTTAACTCGGTAAATGTGTACAGTTATAAGGACTATAAAACTGTAGGAATATTTTTTAGGATTTTGTGTTTATGTATATTATTATGTATATTTAAAGAAGGATAAAAATATTATCTTTTAATTGCCTTTCATTTCATATTGATAGATCAAATGATTTAGAAGTTATTAATATTATAGGCTATATTATTGATTGAAGTTGTAAACATAACCATCAAAGTATAATCTATGCTAGGTTTTGTTTGCGTATTACAGATGATGGGTGAAATCAGCTGTTATATTATTAAGTTAAACGAATAGGGATTTCTTCTTTAATTTTGTATAAACGAATATTTTGATGATAAAAGGTTGTATTTGTATACAATTTATAACCTTAAAAAAAATATTATAACATACATTAGTTCTACAACTCATATTTAAAAAAAATCAACTTCACAAGAAATTATAATCATTGAAGTTGTAAACATAACCTCAAACTATAATATACACTGGGTTTACAAATTTATGATGGGTGAAATCAGCTGTTATATTAAATGTTACTCCACGTACGTACGCTCGTACACTTGCTCTTATAGGAGTTGATTATTTATATAAGAAATAAATATTGTTATATGCTCAAGTGGTGTTTGCAGACTATAAGGCGAGACATTCTTTGTTGAATGTTTTATTTAACAGATAAACATAAGGTAGTGTGGTGGAAAATGTTGACTAGCACACTAAACAATAAAGACTGCATCTTGTTGGAACCACAATTCTCCCATGTTGACCTATATATAACTTCTAAGTTAGGTATAGGTGCAAATAATTGTTTTGTATGTTGATACCGGTGTATTACGCGGTGTTGAATTCACTGTTACTGTGGCCTCTACTTCTTCAAAAGAAGTAAGGCTCATTTCTGAAATACCATACCAAACTGTAACCTTAGCACTATGGAGACGTCTCTGATATAATTTGTGTGGGTCTCCTCTGTCAAAAGTCAACAGTTCTGCTTATTGACAGAAAAATTCTATTGGAAATATTCCTCATCACTTATACATTTTGAAACCTTAATTTTTAGTGTAGGATGAGCTATAGTGAGCAACAAGACAGTTCGAAAGTTAATGCCTAGAGCATCATTGAGGATTTTGAAGAACTAATATTCTCACACTATCAACATCTGGAGTATGCGCTGTATGGGTACAGCCAACCGATTTCCTCTTCATAACTTACTGATTCAGATGTACAAAACTAATTAACCAATTGGAGTAATATGTTGCAATCAGTGATGACCTTAACACACACATATCACTAAACTGTATGAGGCACTGACTTTGGGCAATAAGCAGGAAATCATTATTTGTAAAGAATTGCTCAGAAGCGAACTTTCTACTAAAATCAAACCATCACATGTGCTGTATGTAACCTTATCGCTGACATCTCCCTTTCAAACTACTAACCATTTCAAAAAATATGTGTTCTTTTTGTGCTACCTTAAATATTTAAGAAGTATTTAGGATAAGAAAAGTTTTTTTTTATATATAACTGATCAAAAAAATAACCTTAACAAATTAATACAAATTATAAACTTAAAAATTTTGCTTTGTGCCAGGTACACCTTCCATGTAGCCGTGAAGATACCAGGTGAAGAGTTTCCAACTCATAGTGAGCCAAGTGTTTTGATCATGACGGTGAAAAACCCTCCACGGATATCTGTAGTACCTCCAGCAACATCTCTACTGGACCAAAATAAAGAATACACAATCTCAGCAGTAATAAATGATGTAGGACCTCAGTGTATTCTAAAATGGAGTTCTCTTTCTCAGACAACTTTTGAATATCTACCTTTGGAAATTTTGGTAGTTTGAACATAATGTTAATTTTATAAAGTAACTATTTTTACATGAGCCCTAAAAAATCAAACAAAATGATAAAGTATTGAAAAAATTTTAAGCAATGAATGTAATTAGGGAATGGAATATACATTACTATAGTACAAAACGTTAATAAATTAGTTAAATCAAACAAAATATAATGAGAGGAAAATTATCAAAAATTGTAAGCAGGCTACTTAAACCTAATTTACATTATAGAGCTAATTTGCATATTTAGTTTGTTTACAACGTTTTTAGTAACTCACTTTGGTGGTACAAATTTTGTAATACTTTTTATTAGTTCCTGATGGTCTAGTGACTTGAAATTTTGAACGTAGGTCAGAAGTGGATGACAATACTATTGGACCCAATAGATTGGGTCACACACCCTCACATGCACATACACACAATAATATAATGATGTCTTATTGTAAACAACCCACTATACAATTATGTAAATACAAATGTTTAATGTTAAACCAATCATTTTTAATGTGTCTCAAAAAACTTAACATTTAAATTAAAAACTTTTTTTGAACATGTTTTTAAAAGGTACTAAAAAGTATAAAATAAATTTATCCTTTAAAAATATTCATAATCCGATATATTAATTTTCCTAAAAATTGGTGTAGGCCTAGGTAAATTTTAAAAGAAATCAAAATGCTTGCAAAATTAAAAAAAAAAACATGGGGTGCTTGCAATATATAATTTATGAATAAATATTCACCAGTAATAAAATTGTCTTGAAATGCAATTGATTTCAACTATCATTTGAGATTTTGCTACTAGAGCTACTACCTATAAACCTTACTGTTACATCCATGCAACAATTATCTATATATATTTTGAATAGTTAAGAGTCATCTGTATTATCAGTTTTTTTTAAATTAGTCAAGCTAAATAATTAAAAAACTAAGTAATAAATAAAATCAAGCATTGACATAATATAAAATAATAGCATTAGTAGTAATTTATATTCAATTCATTCTATTTTACAGCTACAAAAATATCTACTTCATTTAGTACCATTTTAGAATATGTTTTTGAAGCAGTGAAACAATATAATTAAAGCAGGGCCGCTTTTCCGAATAGGCACGCTAGGCACGTGCCTAGGGGCGCAAAGGATTTGGGGCGCCAAATTTTGAATACGAAAAAAAATAAAGAAGGCGGAAAATGATGCCGTAAGGTAACTGATAATTTATGAAGAAGAATGTTTAGGCCATGAAACTCCTTACGGCTGCCGGTTGCCAGTCCGGGACACGGCGGGTCCATAGGTGGTGGATAATGGTAAGACTCTCTGACTCTCCAACAAAATCAAAAGAATAGTAATGATAAGAGCCAACGGAAAGAATGAGAGTTAAGGGAAGTTCCCTCCCGAACCAAAACTGGCAAATCAAGAACTCAAAAAGAAATGCTCTGCTGGGTTTTTTGGACCCCCTATTATTTGATTAGTATCCCTCAACCCCCCCCCCCCCCCCCCCCCCCCCCCCCCCCCCCCCGTATAAATCAGGTATGAGGGGCGCAATAGTTTGAAGTGCCTAGGGCGCTAGTGAGGTTAAAAACGGCCCTGAATTACAGTATTAAAATATGAATTCAAATTTAAATTAATAAAATGTTCAGAAACCAAACTGAGGAACTAAACAACCCACCAAACAGTAAGCATTAAACTTTCTTTGGCAAAGAGAAAAATGTAACAAATTACTAACTTGTGTTTAGAGGAACACTTCTGTAAAACATAAATATTATCTTCTTTTCAGTTCTTTTTAAATTTACTTTTCAGATTGGAGATAAATCCCAAACAGTATTGCCACTTAACTTCACTTCTTCAGTCAAACATTTCCCTTTGACATTCTCTCCAAACAGTTTGATAAAAAACGGCGCAAAATACAAGTTTAGACTGGAAGGACAATGTGGAGCTCAAGCTAGTCATGTGGATGTTATGATCAAAGTGCCCTCTGTACCTGTCATTCAAAACTTTCAGGTAATCTTTGCTTTTTACTTTTACTCATTATATAATGTTTCAGTAACTTAATAGTGATAGAATACATTTTATTTCTTCAAAAGACTTATTTTATACAATGTAGATGAATTTAAAGCAAACAAAAACAAAACATACACTCTAAGGTTAACTTTCTGTAACATTTCCATTTTTTTAATGTACTCGGAAGATGGTTAAACATTGTAGTTAGTAAAAATCGTTGAGGAATTTTAACAAGATCAGCAATTAATAGTTTACTCCAAAAATAAAAACTAATTATTTGGTAAATTTCAATGTTCATTCCAAAATACTTTGATGTACGGTACTGATGTGCCAACTACTTCTATGATAATTGTATGTTTTCTTGTTCATTATATATATAGGTTTTTAATAAACATCATCATCTTTAAGCTAAGCTTATCCACTCTACATTTTGTGTTTCCACTAATATAACTATTATGCCTCCCTTGTTTATATCTTTAATAGCAATACAAAATGTCTCCATATTTTTGGTAAGACAGTTATCAGATTTATTTTCTTTCAGGTTCAACCATTGGATGGAATTGCTCTGGAGACAAAGTTTGAGTTCTCAACTAGAGTAGCCAGTGCAAGAATGGAAGATTTTCCTCTTACTTATAGCTTTGGATATGTATTACCATCTTCTTCACAGTATTTCTTCTATACAAGTCAAATTTGGATGTCAACTGAAGTAGTTTTACCTGCAGGTAAATTTTTTGTATTTTTAATCAAACACTTGACTTAAATAACTTGCTTTCATTTATTCATAAAGATTTATTTATTTATTAAGTATTGAGTGTTAATTCTATATTGTATATTTCAATAATTAAGTTATTCATGCAATCTGCCTGTAACAAAAGTAGGATTACTCATGCTCCACGCCCAAGATAAATGACAATTTATAAAAGAACGATTTTTAGAGTCAATACGTATTTAGACATAAAAACTCCATTCTTAGTATTTTAATCAAGCCAAGCAGCTGATCAAATATTTCCTTAAATTTATTAACTTCACTGATAATGTTACTGACCAAACAAAACAAAGTGGTACAATCAAGAACTACTAACAAGTGAAATTTCATGTGAGATAATATGAGGCTTACCTCGTCTATTAGTATATCGGTTACACTCTAGCTTTAAATCTGTTTACCAGGTATTAACTAATCTAAATAACTTGCAACTTGAAAACTACTCCCCAAATAACTGCCCTAACTGATAATACTTTTTTACTATTTCATGAATTTAGAATTTTATTTAAGAATACCGGTACTTTATTGAAGGATACGAAACAAATCAATATTATAGACTTTATTGTTTACTTAATTCGATTTATAAAGAATACACATGACTTTAGCCATTACAGTAGTATAATTTCGTTGAATTATAGGAGTCATGATATGAGCTCTTCGAGGAAATACATTACTTGCTAATTTTAATGAGAGTCGTGCACTTATTTGTCTTGCCACTACATTAACAAAAAATGAGTACCCATTTATAAACTTTGTTATATTTTGGGAGTCATACGATTACTTTACTAAGTTAAAATTATAAATCTCAAAGTTTATAGGATACCTAGTTAAAAAAAATACAAACAGATTAAAGTAATAACTTTCCAAGTTGTTACAAGGTCGCTTGAAAATGATTAGCAGCATATTTAATCATGAACATGTGTACCGAAAATTTGTATTGTAGAGTAAATGTTTTACATAGGCCAAGTGATTATTTTTGGTGAAATTGTTCTTAAAATGTAAAACATGGAGGAATCCCTAAAACTTATTTGTAGATATACAATTATTGAAACTTTGTTTAAAAGTACTATATACTGTATATATCAGTATAATATATACAATATACCGGGTGTCCCATGAAGAGGTCCCTATTTTTGAATTGATATGACAGACGTATAGAGCGCGCTACAGACTTGAAATTCTACAGTCGTGACTAACACATATGTAAAAGAAATACTCCTGAGTATCAGTTAATTCTGACTGATCCAAACAAAATGGCGGAAAAACAAAAAAACAACAAAATCAGCAATCGTATTTTAAGGGTAAACCTACTTTTATTTAGAATAGGAACAGCTACAGCTGTTTAGACTATTTTAAATCTATCAGCTGACTGCGTGTATGCACAACAATGAACATATTTGGTAATAAACATTGGCATTTGTTATTAAGTTGCATTGTGGTAAAGTGTCTTATGTACCATGCCGTTTTCAACTGAGCAAAAAGTGAAATGTTGTTCCTGGGCTATTGCCTTTGAAAATGATTACGAAGCAATAAGGTGTTTTAGGGAAAGGCACCCAGGTGTAGTTCCACCGTCAAGGAAATCTATTCGTAAGTGGAAGACTATCCTACTAGAAACGGGGTCAATACAAAAAAAATACCATAGATCCTCCAACATAGAAAATGAAGAAATCGTATGTGCTGATTTCATGGAATCTCCAAATACGCCTAATTCAGTAAGAAAGGTGGAATCTGCTACAGGGATACCGAAGTCATCTGTCCAAAGGTATGCCAAAAAGAACAAAATCAAACATTATAAAACTCATTTAGTTCACGGACTGCTTGAAGATAATCCTGACAGACGATTGGAATTTTGTTCGAAAATAATTGAAAAGACTGACGTAGATAGCAAATTGTCATGAAGGAATCGTGTTTTCAGATGAAGCGACATTTTATCGAACAGGAACTGTAAACAGGCATAATTGTCATTACTATAACACAAAAAATCCACATATCTTACAAGAAGAGAAATTAAAATCAACAGGTATAACAGTTTGGGCTGCTGTTACCAAGGATGGTGTTTTGTCGTATGACATATCCCGACAAACAATATCTGGAGAAAGGTATGCATCAGTTTTAAGCAATCACATAGTTCCTCATCTTTCTCAGCCTGAGATGAAAGACGTTTTTTTCCAACAGGATGGAGCTCCTCCGCATTATGCTAATGTGGCCAAAGCAGTTTTGGACCAAAATCTTCCTAACCGTTGGGTAGGTCGTGGCAGCAGCTTCATGGACTGGCCCCCAAGGTCTCCAGACTTGACTGTTTGTGACTTTTTTCTGTGGGGCTTTTTGAAGGAGAAGGTTGTCATAACATTGCGACAGACGATGAACTAATAAGGTTGATCGAAGAGGAACTGTTGTTGATACCTCGAAAGTTGTTCAGCAAAGCGTATGACTGTTTTCTATTTCGTTGTCATCAGTGCATTGCGATCGATGGACATCAGTTTGAATAAGGTTTATGGATCAAATAGATTTAATTTATTTATGAGTTAGCGTACTTACATCTTTAATTCCCTAACGTTGTCTAGTGCTTAGTAACATTGTTAAAATTCAATAATTATGTTGTAACACTTAAGCAAATAAAACTATTTTAACGAAAAGGTACTATTTCTTTGATATCCCGCCATTTTGTCCTAATGTGTCAGCATTAACTGATACTCAGGTGTATTTCTTTTACATATGTGTATGTTAGGACTGTTGAGTTTCAGGTTTGTAGAGTGTTCGGTGCATCTAATATATTAATTCAAAAATAGGGACCTCTTCGTGGGACACCCGGTATATACAGTATATATTTTTATTCACTGTGCGGAACATCTAAATGTTGCACAACTCCGTACTTGGTATTTATATCCTCAGTGATTAAACATGAACCTGCATTAAAATTAAAGTTATAAGAGACAAAACATTATAATATACCCAGCAAAATGTTTGTAATTAATATACTACTGGTACGTTAAACAACAAATATACCTTACTTTGAATTACATTTTTTTTAAAGGGAAAATTTGAGTGTATACATACAAAATACATATGCTGGCATTTTTAGATGTTACATAAAATATACTTTACAAGTTAATTTCAGAATCAAATTTTAATTCTTCTCCTAGGTGGTGCTGAAGTCACAGGGCAGATTACACCATTATTGAAAGTATGTACTTTACATAAAGCATGCTCTACCACTGCAGGCCCAAATATAAAAACCAAATTGCCTAACAACGTGTCTGGAGAACTTATTGGGTTTGTAATATTTATTACTGAAATTATTGTTTTATTTCTCTTGATATAGAAGAGCAAATTGCTATGATAAATAGATAATATTTCTGGAATGCTTATTTTTCCATTATAAACTAGAATATTTTGAATGCAGTTTTGTTTGAGTCTATCTAAATTCATTAAATAAATCTAACACTAAATAACAATTCCAGTTAAAATGTAACACAGAACTATTTCTATGAAGAAAACATGATTTCAAATAATTAGTTAAAATATAAGTTAGCCTTTTTGCAATTTTTTTCAAATTCATACAGGGCCGGATTTAGCATTTTGACGCCTCTAGTCCCAATAATGTTTTCCGCCCCCTAGTCTGGTTAAAGTTACTCCCCCCAAAACCTTTATTAAAAATTATATCAGGCCTACATGTTAATTGCTTAAACACCACTCCACGATGCAATTTTATCGTTGCAAGTTTTTTGAGTAATTTACTTGGTTCTGGGCTTAACAAAATGCCGTCTTAAAACACTTTTAGTAATTTTATGTACTAAATTGTGAGCTCACGTTTGTGGGACTGAAACAAAACGATCCAACTCGCAGAGCATTCCCGCAACAAAGCATGGCCATTGCTATGTTAATAACTTAGGTTTTGCTAAGTTAAATAAAAAAAAACTCTGTCCTAATACATTGTAAAATAGGTGTAATCTCAGAAACACAGCTTACATGAAGTATTTTGATAATGTAACTTTACCAACAATTATTTGTTCCAATGAACTTTAAAATCATATACCAAACCAATTTATTTTTATTTCTAGATATTTTTTTCTCTCGGCCGTGCGCCCCCTGGGAGCTTGCGCCCATAGGCCCGGGCCTATTGGGAAATCCGGCCCTGAATTTATGTTTTATTTTGTATTCAATTAACAATATTATTGTATTTCAACATTTTAACCACCATTTTGATCATATTTTAATGGCAAAACAAACTAATGGTTATAATTAATAATAACTCTAAATGTTTGAAACTACTTATTCACAAATAATTTCCCTAAAAGTCAATGTGAGAGAACCTGAACATAAATTTGAGAATGTTGTAGTTTTTTAGTAATTTAAAAAAAAATGTAGTTTCAGTACATTTTGAAAATTTGATTTCTTTTTTTACCAAGGGATACTTTGAAAATGATTTGCAAACATTCTGGAAACATAACAATGTTAATAATAAATCATTTATTTTTATTTTAGGATATAATATATCTTATTTTTAGTTGAAAATGTATCTCTTCTAAGGTTGTAATTTTATGATTTATAAACTAATTAATATGTGTTGCTAGTACTAGACTAATTATTTTAATATCAAATCATAGGGAATTATCAGATGAGCTAATAATGAAATTCAACCAAGGAACAATCTCCGAAGTACAAGGATTAGCTCTGAGTATACTGACTACATTAAAACTCCTCAAAGATCAATCAGCTTTCTTGAATATTTCTGACTTAGTCACATCTCTTACTCTCAACCAGATTGCACAGACCATGTCCAGGTATTTGTAACAATATAAATAGTTTTATCTTTGGCACAAATTTATTTATATTTTTGAAAAGAATGCAATATTTTTGATGCTTTCAAAAATTATGTTTACATAGTTACCATCGGCAGACCATTCAATATGTTCATTAATCCAATGCACTGCTTAGGAATGTTTTCCCTTTCATTTTAAAATGGTGTTAACTGTACTGCTAACATGGACCACATACCTAAAAACGATGCTAACTCCCCAGTGTATTAAAAGGAAGCTGATGCTGTAGCAATCTTACAGGTAACTTGGCACATTTTAAGGTAACATGCGTGGGACTATTCTGTTGGGACAAGCTATACTCAGTGTAACAAAAACTGGTACCATGGGTAGTGCGCTCCAGCCTACTCAGGGACTTCAACCTCCCTCTGTGTGACACATGTATAGGATTGTGGGGGCAGAGGATATATAGATACTTCCTCCAACTTGATCTTGCTGATCGAGTGTCGGTGGTGAACCATCAGGTCTAGGAACGCTGGCTCTATTTTGTGATATGTAACACAGCTCGAAATCAATGGCATTGAACCTTGTAACGCAGACAGTGGGAAGAGGTGGCTGAACATATAACCGATTATATATTCTGCCGTTGTCGTTGTGTAGAAATATGTAGCTTAAAAAACTTGTATTAATTATTTTAATATTATTTATATAACCATTTCTGTGTCCCTCACATATCAATCATATTGGAGTAATTTAATAAAGATGATGCAATAGGCTATCTGCCATTAATGGTTCCTACAATGAATCTTGAAATTCTAAAAGTGTATACTACTTATTAACAAAATATTTGATATGCCTCTAGCCTAGATAACGACAAAACTAGCTTACCCACTGCGATCACAGTACTAGAAGCAGTTACTACTCTACTTCCAGCTCTACCTATGTCTGATACCATCTTGTTGGAACTTGTTCTATTGAGGGACAAGATTCTTACACTGATCAAACAAAACTCTAGTAAGTAATCTATAAATTTAAAATACAGTTAGTTGAATAGTTAAAATTATGATTTAGGAAAAATAGTAGTAAAATAACATTGTGTATCTTTTAATCATATAATTATGCAGATGACCTTACCTTCAACAAAAAGAAACCTGTAGTAATGTTTTTCAATTAAAAGCATAAGTTTAAATTTTCTGTTTAATAAATTAGATCGTCCTGCCCGAGCTGAGTTCTTAGCTGCTGAACCGAGATATAGCAAGAGATTTAAAAGACAACAACCTGTACCAAACAATCAACAGTTCTTATCTTTAGATACAGTAAGTGTTGTTTATACTTTGATGTATAGATAAGATATAGGTATTAGCATAAAAACCTGCCGGAAATTTACTAATGGTAAAGGCAAGTTGATGTTCCTTGAAAATATACTTTTGGTTAGGTGGGAAGCATATTAAAAAAATTATTGGAATAGAGGCCCATTGCTCTATATTACACATCTCAGTCACAGTTAACACTGTCTCTTAATAAGCTAAATGTTTTAACACCTTCCACCATTAATAAGGTGGACACCTTTTTATCATCCGGAATGCTGTTGCATTCCACAGACAGTTCAAACCTTTCTATGTACGAACTCCACGCCTTATCCGCACTATTAAATTCAATGAGTTTCCCAATTATTGTAGTAGACATGTTGCTTACTGTGGACACTGAAGTATTCTGTTCCTCAGACATGAAAGAAAAACAAAACTGCCACTACACGTTCTCTTCCCTCTTTAACCTTTGCTATCAATTTTTATCACTACCGATAACTTACACAAACATTTTGTGATAACCTTTCTAACCCGTCTTCACGTCGTTTAAAATTGTTTTATAACCGCCGTTATAATAGCACTATTAATAATCCACTATCCTCGTCGCCACTGTAACATATTGGATGTATACTACTAGGTTGGGTTCACTAAATGAAACACATTATATTTACTTATGCTACGGCTGCGTGCTCTTGGTAGGAAGGTGAGTTCAAGACTGGCTTGTGAGTATGTAACCAGGAAAGGCGTCAGTTAGGGCTGGTGGGAAAAGGTACTGGTTCGCAGCCAATAACGTTTATTAATATCTCGGATGACATATCGAACGATCATACAATATCACGCGATCTCCCACTCTTATACAATTGCATACATCACACCTTCCATGTTTATAAGCACAAAAATCCACACAAGTATGGTATTAAAATTATGTGCTTGGCTGATCCTAAAACGTCATATTCATAAAACGAGTACACCTACACAGATAAAAATATTGATGGTATTGGACTCAGTCAAGAAGAACAGAATAATAGCATACCAACACAGTCTGTAATTAGATTATGCAAACACATTCGAAAACGTAATCGCACTGTCACTGCGGACAATTGTTTTCCTAGCATTAAGGAGACGTGTTTTTGAAAATACGGAGCTTACATACGCATGCACACTACGAAAAACACAAAAGTAATCCCTACTGAATTTCTTCCCAATACGAATTGACAAATGCCATCAGTTCATTTTGTACTCAGTAATAACAGGACATCCTATGTATCCTATGTTTCTAAAAAAAATAGGAAGAAAAAGAAAGAAGAAAAAAGAGAAAAACAAACCAGAAATTGTTTATTTTTACGTCAAGACAAAGTGTGTTGTAGATATACTAGACATGAAATATGCTGTCTACACAACTAGTAAAAGGACTAGGCGTTGGCAAATGGCAGTCTTTAACAGACTTTTGAACATTTCCAATATAAATGGGTTTATTTTATACCTTTTCTACTGGGATTAGCCTATGATGACTAGGTTTCATTTCACAAAGGAACTCTCTCAAGCCTTGATTGAACCATATCTGAGAAGGCACTTGAACATTCCCAACCCCAGGCGGGACGTAAGAGATGGCATCACGAAGATCCTATACAATACTGGACACGACAGAGTTGTTGGAGTTCCATCTGATAAAATAGACAAGCGTAAAACTTGTCTATTTACAGTGGTTCTGTTTATGTAACTGAAATCATAGTTCGGTAAAAAAATTAAACAGTTAGTACATTTTTTACTTAGAGTTTTTTGTGGTTTTGATTTGTTACAACATCTTTTTAGTGGTGTGTTATTTTTAAGATGAACAATATACAGCTAGTATCGGAAAACAATTTAAGTCACATCAACAAACAACGATAAGTCTCAGTACTCATACCAATTGAAAAATCTTCTGATCATTAATGACCCAAGCTATTCCAGGGGATCTGGGAAGTATGGAAAGCAATTTTTTTTAAATAAAACATTAAAACTCGAATTATAAGTATATTTTCTCATCCTCAAGAGTTTAAAAAGATCTTATACGAATTATTTAGTTTGATATTCAATAATATTTTTCCTGTACATTAACATTAGAAAATGAGTTCAGAGCCACAATGTTTTAATGTTAAAGAAATGCAAGTCTTAAAATGAATGTTAAAAGCTATTAAACTAAAATCTAAATATTTCCATAAATAAGAACTTAAGTCTTAATATTAGGTTTATCAGTAGCATTCTTACCTGATGCATGGATTTGATGTGCCTGAAATAGTAGTGGAAGGGGAATGTCAGTGACCACCACCAGCTGTCTGTGAGTAATGCACAATATCTAGCAGGCCTACACACCTGGTTTTCGCGTAGAATAGTTTTTTATAAATATTGATTTATTCATTAGAAAGCAATGAATTTTAAGCAGACGGTTTAACGTTACGCATAATGGATGGATCCCTGATCGCAACTCAATACTTCAATGAGTTACATCATTTTGACCAACTGGATCATTTGTGATTAAAAAGTAAACTTTGCACCCCATGTGATTATGATCAGTGCAGATTGTTTTGTAAAAGAATACTTGATGAGCTTGATTTTTATGATGTTGAGCTGATGATGAGTGATGAAGCGCATTTTCATTTAGTCGGTTATATGAGAACAAAGAAAACTGCAATTCCCCCCTGGGTTACTGAAAACCCTAGTAAGTTACACTAGAAACCTCTCCATAGAGCAAAGGTTTGATATGGCATTTCTAAACTTTGAGGAAAGTCTTTTGATGTACATTACATGGAAAAGGACTTCATATTTCTTAAGTGATTTACTGTACTTGAAAAAAATTTACAAATTGAAAAGAAATAATACCCATCAAAACTTGATGCTTTACATAGATGATAACGATAAAACTGTTATGTTAAACAATATTAGAAGTTTTGCTGATTTAAAAATCTTATGACCTTTTTGTGCCACCCAGAATATCAATGTTGTTTTTCAGTTTTAATATTTTTCATTACTTTTGTAGACCAAATAATGTCATCATTCCTCAAATAAAATTGTAATATTGCAGATAAAAAACCTATTGAAAACATCGGAAACAGCTATATTAAACTTTAACAATCGGGAAAAATCTTTGAGTGAAAAACAAAAGCTTCTTGATAACATGGATGACTATATTTCAGAGTTATGTAAAATCCAAAGAAATAGTCGTGATATCTATTTAGGTAAGTGGTCGTTAAATATTTTAAATATGTATCTATTTTAAATTATAATGAAAGCCAGTAAGTTTGAGGTATAAAAAGGGAAACAGTCAACTTAAAGTTTTTAATGTTGAAATTTATTGATTTCACTAACAATTAATAATTGAACTTTACATTTTAGCTAACAACTATAAAACAATTAACATTCTAGAAACATTCAAATGTATAACCTTCTTTTACTTCAATACAAATGATTTTCTTATGAAGAGTACTCATCAAAGGAGAGGGCTTGGCTTTTTTATCTCTGATCACAAAACTTTAAGACCTGTAGTATATAAAAGAGTAGAATAAATACATAGAAAATAAAATATTCAGAATTGGTAACCATGAAATTCCTCAAATGTTAAATGTTGCAGCATTTTGTTATATATATATTACAACAAGCAGGACCCGTGAATTCCTAAAAATTTCAGTTTTTACAAAAATTTTGTAAAAAACTATATTTCTAGGCCAGCAAGAGAATCTTGAACGTATGTAGTGTAACCTTGAACAAGTTGCGGCGAGTGAGGCGTTATCTGCGGAAAATGACTGTTGAACTAGTTTATCCAGAAATGAAAAAAAACTTAGCCTCTATTTAATGATTTCATAGGGAATACCGGGATCCTGGAATATTATGTATTTGGATTTTTCTAAAGGAAACACATTACGCTAAACACGGGTGTGTCAGCCATGCAATTCCCAAATCTTAAAATTAAACTATGCTTATGTAATTCAAGCTTAAAGTTAAGAAAAAACCTCAAATTTTCTCAAAAGCCAGAAAGAAAGTTATTTTTGGTTTATATAAGAATAGACCTAAAAGAAAGGTGAAATAAATCATTAACAAATTTTCAATATTTTCAAAAAAATTTTAAATGGTAAAGTTAAAACGTCATATAAGTATGAAATAAATAAAGTAAAGTAAAGTTTAAGCATAACATGTATTAGTAAAAGAAAAGTTTTAATGGAAAACCAAGAAAACGTTTTAATATTATTATAGAAAAAAGGGTGAGAGTTTTCACACCTTAGAGTCAATTTAAATAAGAAAATTAAAGTTTTAAAGATTCAAATAATTAAAGTTAAAATAGGAGAATATATTAATGTATTAAAACACCACTTTTTTTTTAAACTTCTAACCTCCTGGATTGTATATAATAATAAAATTTGTTTATACAAGTTTTTAACATTGACACAGAAAAGGTGATCACCATGCATGGTTCACTGTGGAAGTCAAGTGCACACTGCTAAAGATGGTGGTCTCTAAACACCAGTATATGAAATAAATTTTATAAAATTATTTAACTCAAAAAGCAGAAAACCCGTAACTGTTATATAAGTCTTAAAACTTCAAGAAAAAGAAAGAAAACTTCACGCTAGTGCGTTAATTATAAAAGAACTACACAGTGGAAAGAAAGAAAATCGCGAGGTGGAAAAACTGAAAGACTTTTCCGGAAAATGTGATGTGAAATGCACGCATGGGCCTCGGGCGAGAATGCAAAGTCGTACGACGACCGTTCACATTCGTGGTGGAAGAGGAAAATTCAAACAGCAAGAAAACTAACTCGCGGGAAAATCAGAAGATGCCGCGAGGAGTTACAAACAAAAGAATGAAAACAATAGACACTCGACAGAGATATCAGTGTAGATTAAGCGGGGAAGGAAGGGCCAATCAATGACGTGCAAGCAGTGATGCCAATATAATGTTGAAGTTAGTTAATTGAAACAATGGAATAAATTAAGAAAAAAGTACAGTAGAAAAATAAAATAAACTGGAGAACTCATAAGAAAATTATAGAAACTCTCTGGAGAAGAAAAGTCCCGGAAAAATGGGAAATTTAGAACAAGAAGAACGTAGTGCAAGTTACTAAAGGCTGGTAGCAGATCTAGTGGAAATTAAAAGAACAAAATTATATAAACGACGGACACGATGTCTTGGCCTACTCTTAGATTTTTCAATGTAAAAGCTACTCTTATAGCTACTTTCAAACTTTGACGCTGTTATAATCGTTACTCTTATACTCTACAGATTTCAATGTGACGTATAAGTTATACTACTTCGACAAAATTGGACTTAGAAAATTTTTACTACGTTTAACTAAAATCAAAAGTAATTGCATATCAAGTATAAAGTTATCAGTATTTACTACAGTTCGAGATAGTTCATTGTTCAATATTAGCGAAACAATATTGAACATACGAAGACTTCAATGAAGTAGCAAATTGACTTTACTATTGGAACTTCAGGGAACTCAACTGGCGAACAAACGGACATGAGAGACTAACAACGCTGGAACCGAACAGGCGAATCCCGGACATCAGGAAGACATCTCTAACCATCAGGCACCTGTAATTCTACAAAGTACAACAACTATAATAGCAACACGACTACAAAACCACAGCACGCTGTTCAACTGTACACGACTTCAGGAGCGAGACCACAACCAACGAGAGCGACTCAACCCTGCTAGCCAACTTACAGTTCGTGCATACAACATCAGCACTGTTAAGATGGCCAACTTAAGTGTATCTAATGTCTGTGAAAAGCGTACTTACGATATTGTCCCAAATAAATTTTCCTGATTAAATTCACTTAAATTTATTGAATATACTGGGTTAGGTAGGATGATTAATTGATTGATTTCTTGGTGTATTTAAAAAGTCGTCATTAATTTTATTAAAAAAAGTTAAATTTAAATTGAATAAATTAAATAAAAATTATTAAAAGCAAGTAGGATAAGAAATTTGTTCTGCCTTTATAAATCAAGAAGAAGTAAAATTAAATTAATTAGTTTAAAAGTTGTATTGTTGGAAAAATTCCAACAGAAAGAAAATATTTTGATTTATGGTTTTTAATTTTAAATAAATTGCTAATTATTATTTTTCAGTATAAACAAGTTTTAGTTTTCACTTATCTATTGTTTACATATTCCATCACAATATTTCCTATTATTTTAAGAATGTTTAGTTATCAAAATATCCAAAGCACAAATAAAATTATTTACAAGGTCAGTTCCATTGTTCTCACTACTTTGAGGTTGATAAAAAGTAGAAATAAATTCTTGTGTTCTAAGCTCAGCTTAATTAAAAGTAAATTAAATTTTAATTACTGGAAGGTTAATTTTGAGTGTTTTTTAGTTGAAATATTCAGACAGCTAAATATTAGACACCCAGTTGTATCACCTAGGCCAGACAAAAAAAGATAGCCTATTTCTTCCAGTAGGTGACATTAACTTATTTTGCAACTGCTCTAGAGCCTTAAGTGTTCCCGAAATTGGGGCACATAAAGTTAGTAAATTTCTCAAAAGGGAAAGTGTAAAGTTAGTTTCCCCGAACGAGTGGCTCAATAGACCTTTGAAAAGTTGGCGTCGCAACGTGGGGCCGATTTTCTGGAAAGTTGAGCGCTCAAAACAAGAAGGCTTTAAAATCGTTGTAATATATATAGCAAACAAGTATTGAACCTAAAACTTCTGAATTAAATTTGTCTTTTTTAGGATTCAAAGTATTATCTTTAAGTGTGCAAAGACTAAGTGTGAGTGAAATCATAAAAACACCATTACCTATTCCAAAGTGTTCAACTAACTGTACTCTGCTTCCTTCAATTGTAAGTATTTTATTCTCTCTCTATATACATAAAATTTGTAGTTTTAATCAAACTGGTTTTGTACTGGTAAACTAACTATCAACCATTATATTGATCTAAATGTAAATTCCAGATAAACATAACATACCATAGTTTATAAATATGCAGTACAAATATTGTGCATTTTAACCAGAATTCTTACTTATCATATCCAAAGAAATAATATTAATTTGTTTTTAATGTAGAGTTATGAGTAATTTAAATAATGGCATTGCTATTACACAGTGCCAGCTCCTGAATAGTAGCAAAGGTGGTTCACAGAAATAAAAGATCTGTGATTCTTATTCTGAATTATTATTTACAAACACTTACCTAAGTCTTCTTATACAGAATCCAGAGTACCCTTGTAAACAATTTGACATGAAAATGGTTAATTTCAATGTTTTCCGATAACATTTTTCTGCTAAGGTGTAAAATAAAATTGATAGTTTCCAAACACACATAAGGCACTTGTTATTACGTATACAGCTAAGTTTTGATTTAAAAAAAATTTAAGAGCTGTTTTTGCAAAATCAAGTTTATTATTGTAATAAAAATGTAGGTGATACAAATTTAAATATATAAAATGAAAATTATTTAATTTAGTACATTAAGATCAGGCATACATGCTAAAAAAGAAAATACAAATGTTATTTTTCAAAACGATATACTCAGTAAACTTATTAGCCATGTATGTACAGTTTTTGTAATTAAAACTCATTCATCTTTCATTTTGACCATTAAGCACATCAATCACAATCCATTTAAATTAGATTTATTGCCAATCATCTTCTTTACTGACAGAGTCTATCCTACCATCCTTGAGTCAATCCTGTTTACCTTTCCGCCCTAGCAGTTGTTATATATAGATGGTTAACATAATATTTAAAAGTTTGAGTGATTCTAAAAAAAGTTCTTTTCATTAACAAACTGTAACAAGAGTCCGTACCATTCATGCTTTGGAAGTCTTTATGACTGTAAAACATGGCAGTTATGTGTTCAATCGTTCTTTATTTCTAAAAAAAAAAAAACAATACACTTGCACTGTTTCTTCTGTAAGAAGCAGCTATCAGGAAGGTTTTCTTCGTAATCTTTAAATTTTAAGAGTGATACCGCTTAGGGTTGGGTTTAAAAATTAATATCACTCTGGATTTGATTGGAAAAAACGTAGTGAACTTCTATTTCTCACATTGATCTCGATATATGGACGTTTTCTTCAATTCAATCTTGTTTCTGAGCCCCCCCAATTAATAAACTAATGCAAAATTTAAACTAATAAGACAGTAAGCACATTCGATAAACTCACTTGTTACTGTAACTTCTGAGACCTTAGAAGAAAAGAAACTGTCAGTAACTGCATTTGTTCTTTTTAACTTTTCATCTTGTTTCCGTTTTATTTTTATTTTACTAAAATGTCAAATAAGTGGTATTGTTTCATAAGTGGTGAAAGTTAATAAATGGTTTTAAATGGTTTTAGTCTAAAACATATTGGAACTAGAAATTAATCTGTTTCAAATCCATTTCAAGTGTTATACATCCTAATGACAGCCAGATTTCTGTAATGTTAGCCAGCTTCCTTTCTTTTTTACTCTCCTCAACCCTAACTTATGAGCACCCTGATCATGTGCTAAGGGCTTCAAGGGGTTTCTCTACAAAGCCAACTTTATTAATTGGTACTAGGAACAACCTCTCTACTTATTACCTATAAATTGTTTATGGTATTAGACAAGTTTACAATTAAATAAAATATCACATCTATAGCACATGGTTTTGTTTTATAGTGAAATTATTAAATTAGCATGTTAAAACTGAAATAATTGGAAGCAGAACGCCAACTATATCAGTTTATTTCATGTTTTAAATAATCAAAAGTACATGTATTGAAAAGAAATTGAATAAATTCAAACCATTTAATGATGATATTCTCATTATAAAGCACCATGTCCATTTTTACAGCAGTTGACTTTCAAGTTTAAATTTAATAAATCTTGTCAAAAAGGGGTTGCCGGAATACTACCCCCCCCCCCGGAAAACTACCCCCCCAAGCAGGTTCCTACGTCATTTTGACGTCAGAGATCGGGGGGGCAGTTTTCCAGTCACACACACTCAAGTTTCGATATAATTAGAATAAAAAAAAAACTATAGGACTAACCTAAACTGTTTAGTCACAGTATGTTGCCGATAACAGTATAATTGTAGGAACCTGCTTGGAGGGGTAGTTTTCCGGGGGGTAGTATTCCAGTCGCGGACACGGCTCCCATATTGGTTAGTTGGCAGATTTCGTGACGTCACGTTTCACCTGGGGGGGGGGTAGTTTTCCGGGGGGTAGTATTCCGCATCCCCTCAAAAAGCTCTCTCTATCATAATATTTCATCACACCAGCATACATTAATGTGAACTCATAATGTTAATTTAACCTCAGTGCTGAAACCAGAAGACACTTTTAGTTGACAGCACAATGAGGAAAAATTTATTTAAAAAATTAAATGCAATCTTTGTTTAGCACCATGTAAAAAACTTAAATATGGATATTATTTTCGCATCCGATTAGATTGTTTCATTAACTAGTACAGCAGGAAAATGTGAGGTGGAGAAATCAGTGATAGAACAAAATGGAAACATACAATTAAATGAAAAGCCTCTTTTTGGCTATAGATTCGGCTCATGTCTGATTGCTAGTCTTGAAGCATTACCCTACTTGACAACATACGTTGATCAGTTGGTCCTTATTCACATCTCTACAACTGAGAAGAAATTAGTGACAATTACAGTTAAACTATCTGTAATTTTTATTCTTGTGGTTAAAAAATAAATAATGCCATCGTGTGGTTTTATTTTAGTTGAAGTTTTATGTAAAATGATACAGTATTATAATACAGTATCTCTATAAAGAACAGTTTTAACTTTTGTGAACTTCCTCGAACTCGCATCCCCAAACATTTTTATTCAATAATTGTTGAAACCTAAGTCACAGCAATAGTTTTATATTTGTCGAAATACTTATTAATTATCAGAATGTTTAATCCTTAATCTCAAAAATCGTACATCCATGAAATTTGGTGTGTGTATTCTTTGACCAACTTGAAAACAGGAGTAAAATGTTGATATCTCTTTTATTTTCCTTCATTTAAAAAATGATAATGTTTATTTACATATTTTGATGTAAAAGTTTTAGTTTACTAAATTGTAAACATTAAATTTTTTTACCATCTTCTACCTTAAAAATTAACAATAACAGAGCAGTTACGCAATTTCAAAGTTCAGTACTACTGTCGATAGCGCTACTATATTATATTAATACGAGTTTCATTCAATAAGTAACGAGACAAATTATTTTTGCACAAAAACGGTTTATTGAATCAGTACAAAACTTTGGTTACTTTTCAACATAGTCCCCAGCAACACTTATACACTTGTCCCATCTCTCTGCTAATTTGTATATGCCCTTGGCATAAAATTCTTTAGGTTGATCTCGAAGCCACTTTTGCACCTGATTTTTTACCTCTTCATTGGATTGAAAATGTATCCATCTTTAAGGGGTCCAAAAAGATGGAAGTCTGAAGGAGCGAGGTCGGGGCTGTAGGGGGGATGTGGAAGGATCTCTCATCCCAGTTTCTGAAGTTTTTCTTTCGTCAGCTGTGCCGTATGTGGACGGGCGTTGTCATGAAGCAAAATCACGCCTTCAGTTAAGAGCCCACGGCGTTTCGTTCGAATTGCAGGTCTTATCTTGTTTTCCAGCATGTCACTGTAGTACTGGCTGTTGATTGTTCTTTGGCCTTCAAGAAAATCACAATAAATCGGCCCCTGAAAATCCCAGAATACTGTAAGCATGACTTTACCGGCAGATGGCTGGGTCTTGAATTTTTTTTGAATGGGAGAAGTCGTATGGTTCCACTCAAGGCTCTGTCGTTTTGACTCTGGCTCATAGTGGTGGATCCATGTTTCATCACACGTTACAATTCTTTTGAAGAAACCTTCTCCTTCAGTCGAATATCGATTTTTCAACTGTTGACTGATTTGATGCCGGTTTTCTTTGTGAGCGTCCGTGAGTTGTCTGGGCACCCATCTCACACAGGTTTTCTTGTACTGCAGCTTGTTATGAATAATGTTATGGACAGTTCCAACACTCGCGTATACTTTTTCACTTATCAGTTCAATGGTGATGCGCCTATTGTGCCGAATTAAGGTGTCAATCCGAGATTCGATCGGTCGTCCACTGCGTTGCTCGTCAGAAACTTTTGTACGGCCACTTTGAAACTGTTCTACCCATTTGTAAACGTTCGAACTATTCAAACAATTGTCTCCGTACACTTTTAACATTCTTTTGTGGATGTCACTACCTTTCTCACCTTCCGCGACTAAAAATCTGATCACGGCAAGTTGTTCTTCCACGGTGCAATTCTCGAGCGGACTTGCCATCGTTAACAGAGTATGTTGATAAAATATGATTGAACAGCTGATAAATTGTCATCGCAAGGTTGCCAACTTTATGTCCTGAAAGTTTTGTACTGATTCAATAAACCGTTTTTGAGCAATAATAATTTGTCTCGTTACTTATTGAATGCCCCTCGTATATTGTTAATGCTGTTATTGGCTGTACTGTCAAACTATTTTCAGATACTTCAAACATGGTACTACACATGTTAATAGCATTTATTTTAAATTATAACGGTTAGTACATGCACTTACTTTCTTACTAGACCTACCAAAATGAGGCTGTCGTTTTACCATATTTGCAATAATCTTGCAGATAGTAACACAATCTTGAAACTTATATTATATGTTCAATATTATAGTGTCAATATAATATCTCTTTAAAGGTTTTGAAAATAAAGCCAATAATACACACAAACATGATAACTATACCAAAAAATCCATGTTCCTTCCGACTTATATTTGAGATATTGCTCCATATTTTTTTATGAGTGTAAAACCTAAACAATAATTTAAAAAGTTAATACAGCTAATAGATAAAAAAAAGTTCAGCAAAAGTTCTAATAAGAGAATTAATTATTATTTATAAAACCGATGGCAAAATCCATTCATTTATTCAAGACCAACAATATTTTACCTATCAATTGAAAAATTGACATACGATATACCCAATATGTATTTTACTAGTACACGAAGTTTCAATAATACTGTAGACATTTTTGAGACTGGAGTCTGTGCTTTGGTACTGCAAAAAGTTTTGTATTGCCAACGGCATAATGAGTGCATTACTATCTATATTTTCAAGTTCAAGATATTGACTTAAAACAAAACTAAGTACAATAGGAACACCCAAATTGTTTTTCATAATATGTATCAAGTTAGAAGTGATATTTGCTCCGTTTTTTTTTTTTTTTTTTATTTCAGCATCTACCAAATATTTTACACATATTTTATAAGCGTAACTTTCAAATTGCATGATTAGAATTTCTATTGTAGAATGAGGCAAAAAACAGAGTGTAAGTAATAACTTTTATATTTAAAATCCATCTCAATAAAAAGAACTTTTATCGAATTTCTTCGATAAAATAAGGAAAAACTTATTTCTTTTTTAAATAAGTTCTAAAAAAACTTATTTAAATTTATACACATCATATATGACAGATTCAAATCTAACTAAAAGTTTAAAATTTGTGTTGTCTTTTTCGAATATTTTTTGTTTGGATGTATATCACACCTAATCTTTTTCGCATGTCTTAGGTATATTGAATTTGTATGTTATTGTAACATTTATAATAAACAACTTATTTAAATTTATATATTTATTTCGTCTCTTTTGAACATCTTTATTTTATTGTTATTTAACTATTTTAATTATTTGAAAATAACACAGGGCTTGCATCAGGTAGTATAGGTTTGTTCACAACGGCGTGTGACGCAGCGTGTGCGTCAAGAAATTTTACATTTTATTTTTACTAAAAAAATATGTTTTAATTGAAAATTTGTCCAAACTATGGGTTTTTAGAGCAAATTCATCAGCAAAATCACATTTTGTATAAATCCGCCAGATGGAAGATACTTTATAATAGACTTCCGCACTGAACGTGTTGAACTAGTTAAAATGAACAAACTGTTCTATTTTAAGTTATTTTGAGATGGTTATCAACTCATCAATATCAACATGAATCAGTCATTCCAGACTGTTTGCGGACGCTGAGCGAGATGATACAGTACTCCGTTTTCCGAGGAATTAAGAGAAAAAATCCCTCCCGGACCAAAACTGGCAAAGCAAGAAAACAGCCCTGGTGTTGGTCTTTCTCTTTTGGCTTTCGGAGCGAAAATACACTATTTTACATTTTTTTAAAAGCATCGTTTTATTATTTTTACAGAGTAAACCCTATTAATGATAGAGTGTTTCTTTTTCAGCAAAACTACTATAGCGTTGAACAAATTTTAGCATTTCAAATGCTTACCTATCATATTTCTGGAAGTTAATAATTTTTGTGTAAAATATTTCAATATATTATGGTCACAGATAAGGGGCTAAATCCAACCTTGACTCCCTTCAAGAAAACCCTAGATTCAGCACTGCTTGACCTCCATTGGATTTGTATTGCAGAACCCAAAAAATGTTGAGATGCTGAATTAGATATCTGGCATAAATACATAATATTCTTGATTTTCCATTCTCTTACATTATAATTACAATATTTTATGCTGAGTTCTGTTTCTTGAGTATGATTTTAATACAAATAAAATAACATTACAGCTCACTCTAGGCAGGGCGTTTGGTACTCAGTACAAGATGGTCGACAGTATTTGTTTAGCCGGAGTCGGTTTCACTACAGATATTCTCTCTGAAACTCATAACATTTCCACCAATCAGAGTTCATTCAGGTGACCAATTAAAATACTTAATACTAATATACATTGAATAACCACTATGAACCCTTTAGTTGTTAATTATTTAAAATAACTTACTTGATATTTTAATACTTAATGATTTTAATACTTTGATACTTAATGATTTACACATAAAAAAAGTTAGTAAATTAGTTTTGAAAAAGTTTTTTGTAACCGTACATATTTTCTAAATATACTGTAATAATTATAAGACTTTAAACATATCCCAAATATATTTTCCAACCTTGGAAAATTATCATTAAATTCTATTACAATGTTCAAAATTCATAAAGGTTTTTCCTAAGTGAAAACTTCTTTAGGAGCACCGTCCACTTTTTCGATGAGGTAAAATATACAAACTAGCGATTCCTGTCTTAAAGTAAGACGCTTTGTGTTTTTGATTCAGTCGATGATTTCTTCTTCTTCATTGTTTTAAAAATGTCCTAATATAAACCAGAAGTTTAATGGAACAACTGATCGTAAAAGAAGAAGAAATCGACTAAATAAAATAGACAGTGGTAAATTCAAAGGCTTAAACTCAATAGCTGAAATCGACATTGCACTTACTAATTTTGTAAGTTGTGTTAAATTAGTATACTTGGCTATCTCTAAGCTGGACATATAGTGCTTTCTCATTTTTTTTTTAATGTCTAAATTTGATAACTTGGCTGTTACGGTCAGGGGCGGAACTAGCCCACCTTTCACCTGGGGCAAGGATATGTTTTTGCGCCCCTTTCTCCCGCTCCCCACCATATTCATTCTATTTAAAACTATTTAAGAAAATTAAAAGCATATATTTTCCTGTACTTAAGTCAATGCTACTAATTACAGCTTCGTATTTTTACTCACAAAACGCAAGACCCTATAGCCTTTAGTGCAAGCAGATAAGCGAAATTCAGTTGTGCAAAATTTCAACACTCCTCTATTGTATTTTTTGTAATAATTTTTAATGGATTCAAAAAAGTAAAGTGTTTTTTTTTTTCATTTTTAATCTGAAATCACAGAAGTGGGTAAAATATTTAAAAAAATAGACATTCCGTTTAACTGTAAATCATTCTTAAGTTTATGTCTTTTAATTATAAATTGGTATTCATGTAGTACTTTACTACTTCAGTTGAGAACACATTGAAAACAAATTATTACATTATTACTTTGAGTTTTGAGTACCGGTACTAAATTTACTAACAGTCCTTTAATCATTCTTGAATCTAAATAAATCAAATTGTCACTTTTCAAGCTTTTTTGGCAGCAAAGGTATTAATATCATCAAAAGAAATAGATGATGTCCTCTGGTGCAAACTCATTTTTCAATCAATATATCTAAATTAAAAATCAATATAATTTGTATAATGATATTTATTTTATATTGATTTGAAGAGGAAACTATATTTTCGTTTCTGATTTAGTATTCGGATTCTTTTCGGGTATTTCCATGAATTACGTACATTTCTTCAATGCCCTATTCATGTTAGCCCATGCCTTTTCTCATGGTCCTTAAGAACTGTATACGATACGTTTGCGAGAGTTTTGTTTAGTTGATCCAATTTAGTGAAATAAGTTTATAAAATATGAATTTTTTAAATATACAGTTCAATTCTATGATTTGTTCTCTACAATTTGTTATAATATTATTTCATTTTTGGGTAAAGCATATATTCCTAAATTCCTATTCAAAATAGACCTGATTTGTTAGCAGTCTGGTACAGTAGTAGCAAGAGATGCATTTCCCCAGAACCCCAATGTCAGGGGCCCCTGGATTTAAAAATAATTCAAAAATTGAAAACAATGAATATGTTTATTTAACAGTCAATTTACTTTGTTTCAATAATGCATTAGTTTTAAAATATTTTTATAAAACAAAAAATAACTTGATATATTATGTAACTAAGTTCAAAATACAAATTTTCTTCCGAAAGAAAAAATAATTAAGTGAAATTATAAAGTGGGATTTTTAAGTTACCCTTACAGATTGGTTTTTGTAAGGTATTAAAGTTGCGTGGTTGGCAGTACTGCAGCGTTTCGTCTGCTCGTCAGTGCAGTTGCAGTTGACCAGACGACATCAGGCAGACGGCGCTCAGTTTGAATTTTGTTGTTTAAAGAGTCTATGTAGTTTTTCTTCAACATTATAAGGTTCAATATAGGTAGTTATTTTCATTAACCTTCTTGCGGGCGCTAGGGCGGTTTTCGGCCCCCTTTTCACTAAAAATTATCTTACATAGACAAAGACAATTCGCAGCCCAACGGAACGCACAGGTATTCTCTAATTACATCATAAGACACCACATGGCGGGCAAGAGTTATCCTAGAGTCACGAACAACGTTCGTAAATCAGTATCGACGTTGACAACATCTAAATGAGTGTAAAGTTGACAAGTAAGTACGTCTACTTTCTTTTTCCCTTTCTCTCTTTTATTTTTGCCATCAATGTAAAACGTAAGTTAAGTACGGTATACATTTGTTGTATTTTAATATATTTTATTTCAGTCTTTATTTTTATTTCTTGTCCTTTCTTCGATGAACTTTGACTAACGCCTCTAAAACAGGATAATTCCAAACGTACGGAATCAGATACATTCGGAAACAATCGGAACTTGCCGAGTACTTTAATAATCGGAATCAGTGAGAATTTAATTCCGGAATCTCCTAACACTAGTTGAATGGTGTACAGATGCACTTACAGGCTGAAAAAGTGATATTTTTCGAAGGCGGCCAAAATGCTGCTTGTGCCCGTCGGTGTGAACTCAGGTGGTGAGCCCGCCAGAAGGTTAATTTCCAATATTATTATGTATTACTACTGTCTATGTGTACTACATTAATTTCATGTTTTTATTATTAACTATTGTGTGAACAAAGTTACCCTTCCTTCCCCCCTCCCCCCAACATTTAGCTTCGAGTCAGGGGACCTCAAGAATTAAATTTACCCCAGGCCTCCTTAAACCCTCTCGGCAGCCCTAAAGAAAAACATAAAAACTGTTTTCTGACAAACTTTTTAAAATTTATATATATTTTTATACACTTCTATTTAGAACTAGATTACTAAACTTTTATATATTTTGAAAAAAATACAAAAAATGTTTACTAATTTGTATGTAGGCCTAAAATTTCCCCGGATTTTTTGCTTTGTGAGCTAATTGTTTTTAAAAGTTAGATTTTTCCTGATCTACGAAATAAATTCTTTGTATGAAAATACATACTTCATTTGACAACAAGATGGTGCTCTACCACATTATAGTTTAATGAGGATCGGAAGACGTGGTACAACTGATTGGCTCCCAAGATCATGTGATCTAACACCATTAGACTTTTCAGTTTGGAGAGTTGTGAAAAATAATGTTTTTACTCAAAAGCCCCTAAATTTGCAGCAACTGAGAGCAGCCATCAAAACGAATGTCAAGTGTTAAATAATAACAAAGATTTATGTAAAAAGTTGGTTTCAAGAGTAAAAAATCGATGTGAAAAATATATTGAAGTAGATGGGAGACATTTTGAACAGGTGTTGTAAGTTTTAAAACTTTGGCACATTGTAATTTCACTAAGTAAATTTAATTTAAATAATTTGTTGAATTAATTGTACAAATGTCTTTGTTATTCTAGGTAAACTGACTTTTGGGACACCTCGTATAGTGATCAAATTTCGGAATGAACCAATTTAACCAACGATTTATATTCATGACAGTTTTCGCTTCTGTCGGCAGTTCCACAACGGTTTTTTTTTTTTTAATTTATCACTACAAAAATTAATTTATAGTTTTTTATACAGTATACAGAATGTTTCTAATCATATCTGAAGCAATTATTCTGTGAATGATTCAAACCCAATTTAGAATGATTTGGACTAGTAAAAACAATAGTATTTCATTTCTCCTGATGACTTTTTAAATCTTTATACAGTTTATCTGATTGAACCAAATATATTCATTCTGAAGGACTCCTATTAATCTTCAAAATGCATGCTTAGTTAATCTCCATGTGTTAGGTAGGCCTAAACAAAATATTAATTAAAATTAAATTATAATAATATGAACTGAATAATAATAATGAATATAATATAAAACAAAACTGAATGTGACAAAAACTAAATTAATTTATTTTAGTTTACAGTCAAATCCTAAATTATACATAACGAAAGGTAAGAAAGTAATCCAAAGCTCAAATAATGTTAAATTTCTTGGCATTAATCTGGACTCAAATTTGAATTGGAAAAGTCACATTTCAGGTTTGGCCGAGTTTGATTTGCTCTCAAAATGATTTCCTCTGTGACCAGTTTAAGAGTAATAAAAGCCGTTTATTTTGCCTATGTCAGTTCTCGTCGAAGATATGGGGTGGCATTCTGGGGGAACTCTGTTGAATCTATTAAAATATTCCGTTTACAAAAAAGAATTTTACGCTCAATGTTCCATCTAAATTATAATCAATCTTGTATACCTTTTTTCAAAAAACATATTATTTTAACTTTCCATTGCATTTATATTTATGAAACTTTAACTTTCTTTAAGAGCAATCATAATTTATTTGAAATTAATCAGCACTACCACAAATGCCCTATCCGTCAAAAAAAATTTCAATATCCTGTCCATAGACTTAAATTTTTTGAACGCTGAATTTATTACTCTGGTATAAAGTTGTTTAATGCACTTCCAGAAAATATTAAAAACTTAGATTCTATCCACAGTTTCAAGAGTTCACTCAGGTGCTACCTCCTAGAAAATGTGTTCTATTCTGTGGAAGAATATCTTTCCACAGGTACCTGAGCCCAGTCTGCAGGTGTCAAGAAGGGCTTATTTGTTTTATAATATTATAATAAATAATTATATATATGAACTGTATCAACTGTTTTTTTTTTTATTTTTTAATCAAATTTGTATGTAAATTTATGTGTGATTTTGTGTATTATATGTATGTTTTATTATTTTTTATTTATATAAAGTAAGTTATGACATATCACATATTCCAATGGAATAAATCAAATAAAAAGTGATAAAAAGAATAAATAAATAAAATAAATAAATATAAATTTATTTACGATATTTATTTATTATGGAATTTTTGTAAGTTGTGGTGTAAACTAAGCAAACTAAATATAAAGGCTACAATCTGTTAAACAAAATAATAGTAATGTCTCGAAATTACACTTTCTTCCAAAATATTTTTCTTTAAAATAATGAATGCATGTTTGTTATATAAGTTTCAGCATGGCGTTTAATGTTATGACATGTTTCTATAACAGAACTTCAGAAATTTTCTTTAACTTAACATTCAATAATGTATTACCTTTATTTGATTATTCAAATTTTATTATGTAGTTAATGGTTTGGGTGTCTAATAGAATTTGGCTCAGGTTGTCAAATAGTCATAGATTTTTTAAATAAGTAATAAAAATATTGTTGAACAGGATTAGCGGTATATATAGAATGAATGTACTCGTGTACTCAAGTGCTCAAACTTTGACAAGATTTAAACCTCCTTCAGTGACTCTACAGATACCTGTAGAAAACAATCATTTATCAAAGACCAGCTATAAATTGAAGGTAAAATTATTATAACATCTAATTTATACAATAGTTGCAATCAATGGATCTTGTTAATATATTTAATCAATTACTTCTCACTAACCACTGCTAATTATGGTTGATTCACTTTAATAGTAGTATTAAGAAGAAATATGTAGCTACAATTTCTATTATTAAGGTACTTGATAGAACTCCATTTTAAGGAAAAGACCACACAGTATATTAAGTAAAATTCTACAAAATTTTATTAAGTCTTGCCTACTGTGGTTTTGCCACTGATGGAATTGACAAGGCAGCTTAACACATTTTTCCTTAAAAGTAAATGTGTTTAACTGATCATTAAACCAAGAAGTGTGGCATTATTAGAGAAAGTGGCATAATCAACTTCCCAGTATGACATACATTAATATTATTGATAATGATAATCATATTCTGAATATATAAGTACGGCCAGGGCCGGATCTACATATTTTGCGCCTATGGGCCCCAAAAACTGCCGCCCTCCCCACAATAATCACTAGAAGTTGAGTAATTAAATAGTTCTTAGTTACATTAAAAGCTATGCCATTTAATTACTTAACATTTACCGATTTACTTCAAATTTGGTATCAAAATAAACAGACGATCGTGATACACAACGTTATGTGATTTATTTTTATATTTTCTTGTTATAAAAAAAGTTTGCATAACCCTACTATAAAAAATTAAAATTCAGGTCGGGGTAGAGCAGAAACCAGTCGACCGTTATGACCCTCCGTAGGCTTGAACTTCCGCCTCACTCTGAGGTGAATTTTACTATAGTAAGTACAAAGTATGAATTTTTTTCCTAACACAATAAAAAATTAATAATGAAAAATAATTTGCAAGCCAGATCCGAAATTTTATAAAGAATATTCAGTTTTTTTTTCAACACTCAATTACAATAGATAGACTTATAGAATGGTTTGAAATGAGGCAATGTCAAAGCATTCAGCTGCAAGAAATTGCACTGTTTAGATAGGGATACAGTGATACCGGAAGTGCGATTCCTGTTGCTTTCTCGTTTACTGGAGCAGACCCTTAATGAGCCACTAGCAGGTAAAACTCCGATATAGTTCAATAAATTCAGTCAAGAACTCTCCAGGAGTTTAAGCTCCCTTGCTATCAATTGAATAAAAACACAAGGTAAAAAAAACACGTAAAACGTAAAAAAAAACACACGTAAACGGAATCAACGAACTAGTGCTAAAACCTTTCCGGTGAACGGCCCTTGCAAACTGAGTCAAATCGTAGCGATAAATGGGTGCTACTGTTTACACGTTCCAATTTATCATTACGATTCGCAGAAATTGATGCCAGCCAGCACCAACCATACAATCCAATTCCATTAAATCACTACAATGTCCTGTTTACACGCAACGATAAATTGTAACAATTTGATTACAGTCGGCAAAATGTTTACAGAAAACTAAAATTTTAAAACGATGATTACATATGTAAATATAAGTTTAAAAAAAAGGTTCTAGTTTAGAACAGCTTGACCACAGGTTTTAATAGAATTACACTATATATAACTTTTTCTTATATATATAATGAAATTAGACACTTCACTGATCGCGGGAAATCAATTATAAATATTCTAAAACAAATATAACATAACAAATTAACAAACCAAAAATCGCTTATGAGATTTAACACAGACAATGAACAGACATTTTAATACGCGATAGGAACAGGGTTGCCAGATGGGTTGCAATTAGATTTAAGTGGGTTTATCAGTGCCTCCTATATTGCCTAAAATTAGAACCTACAATATTATAACTATACTGTTATCGGTAACATATTGGGACTAAACAGTATAGGTCAGTACCTCTAGTTTTTTTTTTTATTCTAATATAATGTGATAATAACGACGAAATATTATAATAATACTGTTATCGGTAACATATTGTGACTAAACAGTATAGGTCAGTACCTCTAGTTTTTTTTTAATTCAAATTATATAATGAGATAATAACGACGAAATATTATAATTATACTGTTATCGGTAACATTCTGTGACTAAACAGTATAGGTCAGTACCTCTAGTTTTTTTTTAATTCTAATTACATAATGTGATAATAACGACGAAATATTATAATTATACTGTTGCGTCATCTTTTCCTATTACATATGTTCAATGTGGCAACGTTGGCAATCAGAAATGATAAGTTTGTTCTTTTATACTGGTATTCAATGTAATTTCTTAACGACAATTGTTATTGTTTTTAAACTAAAAGTTTTGGAAAGTTATATAAATATCTACATATATTTTCGTGATTTCTTTCATCAATTTTGTTTAGTGAAGTTATTATTGATATTTCTTGGTGTATTAAGTGATTTGTTTCTTTTATTTAGTGTTAAAATATTAAAAAAATACTGAAGTTAACCTCTATATTTTCTACTTTAATTTCTCTCATAATTTCTATAATTTTTATTTCCCGCGGATATTTTTCATGTTTTTATAATCAGTTTAACGTGTTCTTTCATAATATGAAGAAATTTTAAAAAAACCTCTGGTCAAGCTGTTCTAAATTTTTACCAAAAAAAATATATATGTAAGTACAAAAGTTAAAGTTTAAATCATTTTCTTTCCAACGGTTTTTGTTTTATTGCGATTGGATGATTTTTAGTGGGTGAAATATTCAACACAAAGAAGCGTTGTCATTGAGTAGTGTTGGACCAAAGCCTAGCGCTCAATAGAGTTAAAAGCACTCGACAAAACCAAAATTGTCTCTAGTTTACATTGGATTTCCAATATGTTTTAGTCATTACAAAAAAGTGTTAATACTATTTTCTTTCTCCTAATTTGCTCTGATTAGTTTAATTAGTAGTAAAACATTTTTGTATATTACGAATGAGTTAAGGAGATTTTATAAAGCGTTATTAAAACAAAATATAATATATGATGTAGTTTTTTGAATTACAAACAAATAAATGAGTCATCTTTAGAGAAATATTATACTCAATTTTTATTAATATTTCTGCATGATTACACCAACAGGAGGAGGTGATGGGGCTAAATCTAATTTTACTTTTACAAATTTAATTACATTATTACATAATTTTTACAAGGTGAAATTCAGAAGTGGTTTTGCAAAATAATAAAAGACATCAATTTCAAATCACGTATTTCAAATTTATTATACATTATACAGTTTAAACAATTAATTACTTTCATCCATGTTGAGTTTGAAAACACTTTTCTTTAAAACACACTACACTACTATAGGCTACTACGTTTAAAACTTTAAAAACAAAAGTACAGTAAATCAGTTTTACACTGAACACTGAACGAATCGCACTGAAGAGTTGTGCTGCAGCACAAGAACAATGAAAAAATAATGATGGTGAAACACAAACAACAATAATAAGACTGAACTGAACGAATGACTAAACAGACAACTGTGATTTCTCGCCTTTCTTGGTGTTAGCCGAAGGCACGAAGTTTATTGATTCGCCGCCGAACAGAGCCGAGGATGCACGAAGCAGCGGCCGCACCTCTCTCACACACACACACTCACAAACACGTCAGTGTACAGGCGTAAATTTAGTTTGAGTCAAACGAATAACTTGGCATTAGCTCATTCATGACTACATCTAAGTCAGACGCTCATACGCATCCTGTTGTAAAACTGGAATGGAGTTTTAGTTTTGTTCTAAAACATAGTACTGTAATATTATTTTCCAAATTCCAGTTTTTTTGCCGTTTTGCCACTCCTAAAAATTTGCCGCTATGGGCACGGGCCCACTTTGCCCCATGCTAAATCCGGCCCTGAGTACGGCTATTCACAGTTATAAATGTTTGAAGTGTGTTAAGGCTTTCATAAATATTTTACAATTGCAAACAATGTAAGTTAGACCTACACACAAAAAAAAAGAATTGACATGCACAATTATTATTCTCCTACTATATATCTATAGGAATGGCAATACACAATTTATTATAATTGTAAGAAGTAGGCCTAGGCATTCATACAGTATTTTACAATTTGAAATAATGTAAACCTTCAAAAAAAAACTTCTTTTCTTATAATTGTTGAATTGTAGCTTTCTATGTGTGAATTAACTCACAACTGAGCAATTATCTTTGATTTCTTTCAGTTATCTTGATCACTTTCAGAAATGTAGCTCTCACCTAAGTAATAATAATATTGATTTTAAAATGTTACGTAATAAACCTAGGATCAAATATTTTTCCAGTGCCTAAATTATGTATACATGTGCACAAACACGCACACTAGGGTGGAACGAAAAAAACAAGTTTCGGTTTTCCATTTGTAATAGCGTGGAAAAGTTGCCTTTTGGTGTTAGAAAGATAAAGAAAAAATATGAAAAATATTGGAGTATATCTTAAGGTGCCGCAAGTGCGACAAAGTTTCTTAAAATAGCAATTTTTACCAAATTTTCAAGATTTTTATAAATACATTTAAATATTTCTTTTCAATTTGAAATACCATAACAAACCTACTTTATTGTCAAAAAAGGTGAAAATTTATTTATTTTTTATTTTTTAGCGTGTCTTGAGGTGCCGCAAGAGTGATGAAATTTTGTAAAAACACGGTGTTTGCAGCTTTTTTGAAAAGTATTTATACAATTGAGAGTTCAACAAAAATGTTTAATGTGGCGTCTCAATATGAACTGAAATATAATAAAAGTTTATAGTTGAATTGAAAAACGGTAGTAGGCCTATGAGCCATCGATGGAACAGGTGTGATAGTGCCCGACTGAGCCGGGATGGGAGTGAGGGGAGGGGACTGGCATCAATAGCGGCGGAGTTTTGTTTGCGCAGGCGTCAGTCGCTCTGATGAGTAGTTGGTGGGGGGATTGCACCTATTGTGTAATAGAGTATCGTGATTCAGCATTTTGTTTTTTTGTTGTGAGCTAAAATGGCCCATTCTAAATCAGTGAATACGAGACAAATGTCGGAGTGCCCTATTTTTGGAAGATTTAGTGATTTTTGTGGTGTTGTACTACCTACGTATGAAGATATAATGAGGTGCTACTGTTTTATTAGACATAACCTCAAAGTTTCGTCAGGAAAGGATCCTGCTGTAAGTGAAATTTCTGACACTTTAATTCCTAAAATTGAACTGATTTGGTCTAGAGCATCTATTCCCATTGTTTCTACCCTTAGAATTTCACAGATGATAAAAGTTTATCATACCAAATACAGGAACTTGTTAAAGTCAAAAATTAGACAAGGGTCGGATAAGTTTGACTCGAACCTTGCAAAATTTAAAGAAGAAGCTGGACGATTATTTGATATAGCTGCCTGCAAGTGTCAAAACTTTGATATTTGTAGTTGTATAAAAGAAAAAAAAGTACCAGTTTTGGAACAAGAGTTTCTGAAAGATCAACGGTTGACTAGGAAAATGGTTATGAGTAGCGTTGATAGAATTATTACAAGCGCTATGAAGAAAAGAGAAGAGAGAAAAAGTAGAGAACTTCAGAGAATAGTAAAGTTTAGTCAAGAACAAGCAAAAAACTCTAGTGTATCAGAAACGGGAATTGACAAAAATGATAGCGAGGAAGGGGAAGTAGACTTGGTTTGTGAAGAACAGCAGTTTTATTTTCCAGAAGTATTAAGCCAACCTTTGAATTTACAAGAAGATCTAAATCTACCAGGCCCTTCTAAACTCAAAAAAGAGAAAAATATTAGCACGCAAATGCGTACTAATCTGCCATCTGTTGCTTCCATCTGTGACCGTACGGGAGTATCAGACAGAGCTGCTGCAGTTATAGCTAGTGCTGCGTTACAGGATTTAGGTATTATCACGGAGGAAGATAAAACCAAAGTGATAGACAGAATGAAAATTAGACGTGAAAGGTCAAAAAATCGAAGAGATCTCTCGAACAATAGTCTTCATGGCCAGATAACAGAAAATAGAGGGCTTTTTTTTGATGGAAGAAAAGACAAAACAATTGTTCAAGAAAAGAAAGGAAGTAAGTTTTATAAAAAAGTTATTTCAGAAGAACATGTTTCACTAATAGAGGAACCCAACTCTAAGTTTTTAGGGCATGTAACACCTAAATCCGGCACTGGAAAAGACATAGCGAACAGTATAATGGAGTTTCTGGAAAATAGAGAACACCACAAACAACTTTTTAACTTTACTGCTATTGGGTGTGATGGAACTGTTGTAAATACCGGACATAATAATGGTGTGATTTCTTTGTTGGAAAATGGAATCGGAAGAGCATTACAATGGTTAGTTTGTCTGTTCCATGGAAACGAGTTACCATTGCGACATCTTTTTTGCCATTTAGATGGTAAAACGAAGGGACCAAATGAGTTTAAAGGTGAAATAGGCCAACAGCTTGAACACTGTGCTGATCTCCCTGTGGTTACTTTCTCACCAATTGAAAAAACCTTCCTGTTTTGGATAACACAAACGATTTAAGTACAGACCAGAAGTACTTATGGGAAATGTGTATCGCGGTGTCAAGTGGAAATTGCTCTCAAGATCTATCTTTGAGGAACCCTGGAAAACTTGCTCACTCTAGGTGGCTTACATTAGCAAACCGTATACTTAGATTGTATGTGGCAACTGAAAGTCCAACTGAAAGCCTTAAGTCTCTGGTTGCGTACATTGTGAAAGTGTATGCACCTGTATGGTTTAATATTAAGTTGAAACCTTCATGTACTATGGTTCCAAACATCTGTTTAAGCTAATCTCATATTCATGATATCTCTCTGATGATTTAAAGAAGGTTATAGATCCAGTTATACAAAGAAATGGGTATTTCGCTGCTGCAGAAAATCTCCTTTTATCTATGATATGTGACGAGCGCAAAACTGTAAGAGAACTCGGCTTACAGCGCATTTTAAAAGCAAGAACGGAAAGTAGTGATGGAGTCAGGAAGTTTAAAATTCCACAGATAAACTTTAACTCACAGGATTACATCGACATGATTTCATGGGCTGAAAATGACATAGCTGAACCCCCCTTGATAAAACATGTTTCCTGTGAATCTCTGAAAGGATTTATAAAGAAGACATCTGAAGCTCAACCAAGTGAAGAGGACCCGCTTATTGACTTTCCCAGGTTTCCTTGTCACACCCAAGCTGTGGAGAGAGCTGTAAAATTGGTGACTGAATCTGCTCAAAGTGTATGTGGTTCAACAGCAAGAGAAGGATTTATCAGAGCAAAAATTGATTCACGTAAAAACATGCCAAAATTTGATACAAAGAAACAATTTAAAGTGTCTATGAATTAAAACAAATATTTTGAAGCTTTAACATTCGTAATCCTAAAAAGTTTTTGTTAAGGAACTAATAACATACTTTAAAAATGTATTTTGATGGGATTATATGTTTTACTTAATAAAGATGGATGTATTTAGCTTGAAAATCTTTAATTTCAACCTTAATACTCTTAAACAATAATGTTAAAAATAGATAGCACAAATTTCAAAATAATCAAAAATTCTATTTTTTTTCTAAATAAAAAAATATTTTTCTTAAGTTATATTTTGAAGTTAATATTTTTGTACGACTTCTAGTGCTTGTATAAGTATTTACAAACATATTTTTGTACAATATAAGCACTAGAAACCCATTTTTTTTAAATTAAAAAGTTTGAGATTTTGCTATTTTTCCTTTTTTTTTATAAACTTTAAGCCCTTTGCGGCACCTCAAGATGATGCAGTAAAGCAACCAAATTTTTTTCTCTTCTTTTTGAACCTAAAAGGCATCTTTTCCCCACTATTACGAATAAAAAATAAAAAAAAAAGGCATTTTCGTTCCACCCTAACGCACACATATTTAAAAAAAAAATAAAATTTTGTATTTTTATTTTTGGATCTATTACAATAAGATATACATGGCATAATGCCCTAACATTTTATAAAAAGTGCCTCCTTTCTTAGAAATCCCATTTAGGCCTTAGTACAATAATCTGTATATAGAAACTTTCAATTTGTTATTTAATATAATTCAATATATATGTATAAAATTCAGTTATTTTGTAAAAAGAATATTTAATCTGTTGTTTTTGTAAAGAGAATTTAATGCATCAATTAGGATGAAAAGTTATTATTTCAGGAATTGGAAATTTGTATCATACCCGCAGATCAGCTAACTGTACTTAATGAAATCTTTACAACCATGTAAAATCATGTGCACCTTTAATCTGGAATAAATAGTGATAATATCGTTCATGCTTATATAAATCTTAGGATGCATGGCATATAAAAAAGTATTGCATGGATAAATTGCTTTAGTCAGTTAACAGTTAACACAAGCATCAACCTGAGAAATTTAATCTGCAAGATGTCATTGCAATTGTCTCAAAACTCTCTTGCAGGAGTATTTTAAGTATTTCATTTGATTCTATAATAAATTGTTTCAGTGCAAAGTTTGGGATGACAAATGGACTGATAAAGGCTGTGACACACTGCATCAGTCTGAAGGAATTACTTGCAAGTGTCCAGCTTATTCTTATTACAGGTTTGTTATTTTATAATATTTAATTTTGTTTCATGTGTTTTGAATTCATACGCAACTAAAAAAGAGTGTACGGTACCTCAACTCCCTTTAGTTATTTCTAAAAGGATTAAAAATGTTTAGGTGCATAAATTCTTTTAAAATATATTTATTCATTAACAGCCACAAAAAATATTCCAAATCAAGGAACTTCTAAAATATATTTTACATTTTGTATTTACAATTAAATATAACTTGAGTAATTGTATAAACATCTGAGTATTACAAATTGTTTTTCATCAAATATGGTTTTGTCATCTATCTATATATATAAAAGCCAAAACCCACTGACTCACTCATCACGATTTCTCAAAAACTACCGAACGGATTAGAATGAAATTTGGTATGTAGCTTCCTATAGGGCCATAGGTGCTCACTAAGAAAGGGTTTGAAAAAATTCGAAATTTTAGGGGGGGTGGGGGGGGATCAAAGTTATTAAAAAATGACTTCTTCAAAACTACCGAATGGATTTGAATGAAATTTGGTATGTAGCTTCCTCTAGGGCCATAGGTGCTCACTAAGAAAGGGATTGAAAAAATTCGAAATTTTAGGGGATCAAAGTTATTAAAATATGACTTCTTCAAAACTACCGAACAGATTGGAATGAAATTTGGTACGTAGCTTCCTCTAAGGCCATAGGTGCTCACGAAGAAAGAGTTTGAAAAAATTCGAAATTTTAGGGGGGGGTTGGGAGGATCAAAGTTATTAAA